>MVGT01001715.1:149538-168965 GCA_002174775.1 Macleaya cordata | reverse complement strand
TTTTCCAGAATATCATGCGACCATGCATTCATGTCCAGATTCAGAATCTGAAGATTTAGGAAAATCAAATTATCAATACTTGGTCGGGACCAAGTTGGAATTCAAAAAAAAAAAAAATATAGATATGGGCTAAATATATATAGAATAATAAATACAATTGAGACTGAGCTGGGATGGGTCCCAGTCCCACTCCGTTACAGCAAGAAAGGGTACAAAATGTAATACTTGAAATATCTAAGGGAGATTGTGGAGAAATGAAACATTTGAGTCGGTAAGACACTAAAAGACGTAATAAAGGAACTGGGTTCACCAGAGGACAGCTAAGCGTGGGGTGGAACTCACCAGAGGCAGAGGAGGAGGAGAAGGTTAAATGCCTAAAAAGAAAGAAAAAAAAATAAAAAGTCAAGTGTGATTTTAGTTCACCCACTTTTAATTTGGTGAGAAAAAACCACACAATCTCAACCGTGAGCGTTAGTAAGTTGTCAAAATTGACGTTAAAATATTTAAAACAAAAACCCCAACGGCTAAGAATTTTGTGTCGTTTTGCTCACCCACGTTAAAACTGGGTGAAGAAAATCACGATCAAAAGCAGATGTCGTCATTTACCTCGTTATGGCCAACTCATTATAACACTGAGGCTGTCTTCTTCGTTCGCTATGAGCCTGAGGGGCTGGGGCCAATGCAAAACGACAAAATACTCAAATCTGTGATATTTTTGGGCTTTTGTTCCAAAGAATAAAGGCCATGATGATGATGATGATGAGATCCCACGGTTGGAAATCATCGTTGTCTGGACTCTAGCCTGGCCTTGGATATCATCCCTAGAAATAGAAAAACGTGGCACACGTGCCAGGTTGAGTGTCTGTTATGTATGTGGACAGAAATTGAAATTGAGTGGACGATGGATGATAATGAATGATGATTGCTATCTCTAAATGCTTTGGCCTACATGAAATTCGAGTGCCACGTGTAATACAACAACCAAAGGTTGATACACTTGATAATGCGGGCCAAATCTGAGAGAAGACAGCGAACGCGGTCGCCTAAAACCTCAAATTTTGAGGGCCTTCAAATTTCTAAGTAACTTCGTGGATCTCATATTAGGTTATGCCAGAGAACTTACTATAAGTTTAGCATTATTCATGGATGAAAGAGATGTCCAACTTACATGATAGTGAGATCGACTATACCACATAAACATCAGGCACAGCTTTTGTAACTTGGTCGGTCCACACATCACTACTCTAAAATATAAGTCAGAACCCTACCTAGCTAGTCAGTCTGGTTCTTTGCCTATATGATTTGGTGGATGTTTGGTAAGACTTAATTTCAGCATTTAACATTTAAAATCAATTCTTATGAACAGGTTTTGCAAATAAAATGAAATTCTTTTATTTATTAAATCAAAGTGTTTTCAATTTTATCAGCTTATCTGAATCTAATGACATTACTACACATCATCATCTAAAAAATTCACATCTACAATTTCCAGTTCTCCCAAAGGCTACTTTATAATTTATATTCTTTTTCCATGCAGAGCAAAACAAATGAAGCACTGGGGACTTGTGGGGTTCCTAGCTTCAGCCATGGCCCAGGCCAACCAGGCAGCTCAGAAGCTGTTGTGAAGAAACAAATTTCTCTCTCTCACTAAACCCTACTTTTACTAACCCAGGCTCCTTACCCAGTATCACGTCAATCAATCTCTCCTATACACAGCTTCCCCAGCTGTCACTTTGCCATTTTAAGAGTTTTTTTACCATCATTTTCTAACATCATCAGACATGCACACAGTACTCTGTTTTCATCTCACTCTTCAAAGTCCAGCAACTCTCCAGCCTTAATACTACTAGTACAGAGGATAAGATAACCGTACGAATTTTAACCCATTCACATAGCAACTCATCAAGGTGAATTTTGTTCACTCCCTTGTAACGTGGGTCAACAAACCCTTGCCAAGTGATTGGGCTATGGACTTGGAACAGTCAAGAAGATCATCATGGGTTTGCCCATCTGTTAGAATTGATGACCTACACTGGACCGCAAAACCCCACCATCTGATTGGTACGATCAACCGATCGTTTAAAATCTCCACCAACCACATTGTGGGTTCTCATTGTCCCACGTAATAATCATATCCATAAACGGTTTTAGGTCCCTGGACTAATTGACTGTTTACAAGTGGGTAAGCAAAATCAGAATCATTGTCTGAAGTCTAGGTATCAAGTCAAACACATGAATGCAGCACAGTTCAAGATGCAATCTTTGTCATCAAAGATGAATTTTTATCTATATAGACTATAGAGTCTCACTATCAAAATTTCCAACCTTCAACTAAACTTCAGCTCAAAATAATGAATGACTAGAAAAATGGCCTGGGGACATGCATTACCTCATTTCTATTTTTTTTTCTTTTCTTTTTTTGAAGGTATTTACAAAAATTGGATCTTCTCTTCTATAACCAGTGAAGTAAATTCAGAAAAAAATGTTGACCTCCTTTTCGCTCATCTCGTATACATGATCTCTTGCATCCGTCAGAGCTACCTGTTTGTTTTTACATACTCTCTTTAGCTCTTAGAAGATATTGATAAATAATATAACCACATTTGCAAGAGATAAATTTAATTGAATAAGAAAGTTGTTTTACCTGCCCATATTTTGTAAGGAAGTTGCTGGCAAGGTTCATGGACGTGATTGTTATATCTCCATTAGACTTGAGTGCTTGAGCAATAGCAAACGCTCCCTTATCCTGTTTATAAATGGGTGCAATCGAACATAAATTTCGCAAGATATTTGTTGTTGAAATGCAGAATTTTAGGAAGCAAGTTTTTACATACCCTTATTTCATTAAAACCTAAATCAAGTGATGTTAGAGCTTCATTAACCACTTTCAAACTGCGAGCCAAACAAGCTGCACCCTGAAAATAAAAAGAGTCGAAGAACCATAAGAAAGAGAAACCAATAGACGACAATAACCCACTTCATCTCCAATTTGGGAGAATATCGTATATCTACAACAACCCACTTCATCTCCAAGGCCATTTGCTCGCAAATCAAGTGTTGATATGGTTGTATTGTATCTCAAAGCATCTGCAATATATTCTGCCCCCTTTGCTCCAATCTGCAATATCTCATCCGTTACTATCACAAATTATGTTTTACCATTTAAGCTGGATCTAGATCAGTTTATAGCTATCTATTACCTGACACCAACCAAGCTTGAGAATTTCTATCTTTCCATGAAACTTAAGTACTTCGGCGAGAGCCTTTGCCCCATCTGGTCCGATGGGGTTATACCCAAGTTCTAACTGTCAAATAATTTTTTTACCAGGAGATAAGATTTATTTGCTAACATAAGAGGATGAAAAAAATGGGAATCAGTAGAGGACTCACAGATGTAATGATGGAATTATCTTTCAAAACTTGGGCAATGTCAGTGACCCCCTTGGTACGGATATTATTTCCCCCCTGGAAGAATCCACAACCAACATCTTGAGAAATGGTTAGTGAGGACCTTTTAGAAAAATTAGTACACGCATATTTAAAATAATTATAAGGACACATTCTACACTCACCAAATCTATGGCAGTTATTGTTCGGTTTTGCTTCAAAGCATCTGCAATTCTTTCAGCTCCCTAGTGCATTTTCCAAGTATTAGTGTCATGATATGAAGAACACGAGCATGACAGCCAACCCATCTACGAACAAACTTAGGAGACCTATTATGCATTTCTTACTTCCTCAATTGCTATCATAATACTTGTTTTTTTAAAAAAAGGAAAAAGATCCTATAATTGAAAAAAAAAAAAGAAATTTGTTATTTTCAGGAACTTCCAGCAACTAAAAATTTCATCAGAGACTCGGAGTAGAGCCATTTTTTGAAGGATTTATCCAGTCACCTGGAAAAACTAAAATAGAATAGATAATAATTGCAGTTTTGAGTAAGGTTCAAAATCTTGTCTTAGTCGGATGTTACAATCACTTGAAAACCGAGGCGTTCCCAACTAAAACATTACCAATACATACAGATACAACTGAAGGCTCTCTTGTCCCAGTCGATGAGACGAAGACGAAACCTAACATTCTAAAATTGGTTTGAAGTATACATCATTTCTCATGAAATGACAACAAAATAACGTTTCCATTGGTCCTAGAGCGAAGACAAAAAAAAAAAACATTGAAAACACGTTTAAGCGTCAAGAAAGCAACACTACATTGTAAGCGACCTGCATTTAAATAGAGAAGCAGCCACAAATGCCAATACCTCATCACCAATGTCATTCATGTAAAGATTCAACCATAGCAAATTCTTGCTTTTCTTTATATACTCAGCAACATGGAAGGCTCCTTTCGGACCAATTTCATTGTTGCTAATGTCTAGAAGTGTGATTTTCCCTGAAATGACCAATTCATGTGAAAAAACCTCAATATGCAGAAGCCTAGAATGTGCACCAAGAAAACTTATGAAAAAAAAATGCGCAATTGGTAAAAGAAATGCAAGATGCAGGAACTTAACCAAATGAATAAGGGCAGACCTCTATGTGCAGATAAACCAGCCATTAAAGCACGAACCCCTTCATTACCAATAGAATTTCCATGCAAATGAAGTTCCTGAATCCAAAAGTTCACTCGTCAGTTCCAGAAGCCTGAAAAATGGTCATATCTGTTATGCAAACACATTGTGTGTGCTAATAAAAAAAATTATTTAAGGGTAGAGTCAAGGAAAGATATGTTATAAAATATAGAGTAAAAAGGAAAAAGGAAAAATGAAAAAGAAAAAGAAAAGAAATCAGGTAGAAAAGCAAAATTTAATCAATATAAACATGTAATCAAATGGTTAAACAACATATAAACTAAATAAAACCATTTGGATCTGACATCATTCACCTACCAGGCTACCAGAATCCAAGAACACATCACATAATTGCAGGGGTCACTAAAGGTTTCTGGGAACAACTATTTAAGGCACTAGGAGCAAGTGAAAAGACTTAACTTAGAAATGGTTCATGAGTTTGAATGCAAGTCAAAATTCTAACTTTTACTGTTCCAACATGCCATAGTTCTACATGATTATTGTACCTATCGTGTTTATCAGTTACCATATCACATGTGATAAGTATTATGCAAGTAGCATTAAAGCAAAAAAAAAAAATTCCGATAAATAAATGCACCAAAACAACATAGTGTAATGTTAAAAAGACTGCTGCAAAGTTCAATAGTTATGCTTTGGATATTCCCATTCAACATCTTTGAAATATCCACACTATCAATAAGGTTCCCGTAAGGTGTCCAATTTTCCTTTATATTACTACTTGCAGTCTCTTTCTCACAATAGTTCTTGTAGTAAGAATTTTTTTTTGCAGTGGCGCAAACAAGAGCTTTAAAAAAGTAACCACATGATGCACATCGCCTACTACTATGAACCAAGAAAAATATTAAAGTCGTCTTACTAAGGCTGCATTATCAGTTTCTTTTTAATGGTCAGCTAAAAAATCTCTAGAGTGCCAATTGGTTTGGTTGTTCTGTCATTCTGAATTCCATTAAGCTATTCTAGTATCAGATTGAAGATTACAAGAAGCTATGCAACCCTTTACTTTTTTCCAGGATGCAAGCTCAAGCTAGAATATTATAGATCACTACAGAAGAAAATGAACGGCAGAATGTGGTTCGTGTAGTTGAACCTATAGTGGGATATGAATAAATGATGATCATGATGAGATTATCTACAGAAGCCTGCATGTAACATTTTGGCCACAGCTCATTCATGTTATAAATCATTCATCGGTTCTTGCAGGGTATTCATTTTACCAGATCAAGTTACCATTCTGTGTACAACCTCTTTGCAGGTTGTCAATCCCCTGAAGAGCATCAACCCAATAGTTGCAATGATTCTGTCTACATATGAACTTATGAGAATCAAAAGAGTTATGAGAATGGAAGAAAAAGTTGTACCATCAAAGACTTGTTGCCCTCAATCCCTTTGGCAAGAGCAGCAGCCCCAAGAGCACCACCATAATTTCCACTAGAGCAAAATCAAATGCCACATAAATTTCTCTAAAGCAGCAGGATCACAAAATGTAGCTAGGAATGATTAGATGTAGAATCCATTATTAATAGTTAAATATATGACTCCAGTTCATTATCGATGAAAATAGATATCATATGTCATCAAAGGGATTTCGAAAAAATCAAACCAAAGCATGAAAGCCAAAAAAAGACCAGTTCATTCACAAAATAATAGAGCTGCTAATCTCAGTTCTTTTTATCAGCTAAAATCTCTGGAGAGACATTTGGTTTAGCATAACCGAACAGGAATATGAATTATGCTAGCATGAAAAAAGAAAAGGATACAGGATTGAACCATCACTCACTTGAGATGTATCGATTGAATTGTGTTATTCTCGAGAAGAGCTTCAGCAAGACTTGTGAACCCCTACCTCATGTCCAAAATAATAAACAGCAGAATGAAGTTGGTGTGTTTAAGCTAAGCCAGAATCAAACTTAAGTCTTAAATGATATATATATATATATAAAGGAGAGTAAGAATGGCATACAGAATAATCTATCAGATTATTATTAAGTTCAAGAGCCCGCAAGCTTGAATTTTTCTTCAGCAACTCTGCAATTGCCCTCGCTCCCTGATTGGAGAAGCATGACATACAAGTTAAATCTTTACTAAAGGAGCCTCCACTCCTCCATTTGAAGTCACACGACCATTATAGAGAAAGTTTACTTTAACAGTTTAACTTCTATGAAAGATTTGCAAACCTCATCCCCCACATCGGTACTGTTCAACTGGAGCTTTTGAATACTGCCATTGCCCGATAAAATATCACACAAACACTGCACAAAAGAAGACCATCAAATTACATGCAACACAACAGATAAGATAAGATTCTTAGCAGGCATCTACAAACAAACACAGGGGCAAAAAATTCAACACAACCCAGCAAACAAGGGATTTTTATCATAGTTGGAGTTATGGTATGGTAGCCAATGATGGGAGGGAACCAGGACCAGAATGATGGGAGAAGGAAATTATTATACACGATGAAAGAGGAAATGTGCCAAACTCCTAGACTCAATTCTTCCAATGTCACAAGTCTGGGGAGCATAGAATTGCTCGTCCCAAGCCTGACCATGACTGACAAGTCTGCCAGCCAATATGGAGAATCTTTTCACAGGAATCTTGATATGGCAACTAGAATGGAGTGATTGAAAGGATTGACATGATCACAACCTAATTTCCGGGATAAGGCTAAAACGACAATGACTGTCATAATGCCGTCAATACTTTCTTAAGCAGAAAGGGCAACATGGGAGTTGAACATGAAATTGGTCCAGATCAATAAGATTCAGGTTATCTTAGAATTGGCTTAAAACAGGATGACTCAGTTGAGTCCATCAGGATTATTTTATTTTATTTTTATCGGAAGTCCATCAGAATTATTAAGACAAGTAAAATTCAGCATTTAACATTCAGAAAGTTAAAATGTCCACACATATGGTATACATTATAAAATAGAGATCAACCGTCATAATGGGGTTCATAGACACTACTGGTTGACCCACCTGAATCCAAGTGGACTCATATTGTTGACCTCAGAGGCTGAGATTAGTTCAATGGCTAAATAGTGTTCACGTCGCTGATCCACAGAAGACGTAGATGCTGACAATTATCCTATTAAATCTTTAGCTGAAGACATAATACACAAATTTTTCTTTCTTTATTTTTTTATATGTATTAAAATATTAAGCTCAGGTCAACAAGTTAAAGCAATTTTGCATAACTCTAATATCATGCTACAAAACTATTACCATTCAAGTCCAGATATCACATATAAAGAACTAAAAAATTGTGCTATTTCTCAATGAACTCTTTGTCACCTCATAATATTAGTTTCTATTCGTTTTGGGACCTCAATTCCGCAGGATATAAACATAGTTCTTTTCTTTTGGTAAGTCCAAGTCAGTTAAAATACCAAAATAACTATACTAGTTGCAATAACATGTTAATACCGTAACAAGATAGTGGTGCTGACCTTAGCTCCTTCATCCCCAATAAGGTTTCCAGAAAGATTAAGGGTCTTCAATACAATATTTGACTGAAGAACACCATCAAAGGCTTTCAGTCCAGCAGCAGTTATATCATTAGCCGAAAAATCCACTTCCTCTGCAGTCTGTAAAACAATGGAAAAGCTATTCAGCAGCTTTGAAAATGAACAATGGAAAGAAAGCCTACACAATTGCATTCAGATAGAAAACAAAAGTTCAAAAATTAAAAAGCTAAAACATTAACAGGAGCTCTAACCTGATTGTAGCCCAAGCTTTCAGCAAGAAAGAAGAGCCCATCATCTCCAAATCTGTGACCTATTAAGAAACTTGACATTAGTGAAACCCAACCACATTTTATAGCAATATATTGTGGGCCTTATAAATTTGCTCGTCTATCTAAAGAATTCATAACTACGAAAACCATTGATCTCCACAGTGTCTAAACTAACTTGACACTTGAAATCAGCCTAGAAGGTCATTAAACATACATTAAAAAGCAATACACTACATAAACCATGATGTAACTCTAACTAGTAAAGCCTTAAAGCTCTCAATCGAAAATATAGGTGAAGCAGGACCCACAGGTTATTTGTACTCCTTTTCTGTCCCATAAACATACCTGACATGCTAACATTTCTGAATGACTTCAGTTCTTTAGAGAAGTCATTAAGCAGCTGTTTCTTCTCTCTCCGATCCCTCTCATCCTTGAAACTAAGACCTGATGACAAATTTGTACCAGGAGCAAAGGACCACTTTATTCCCGGTAAAGAAAACTTATTTTCCACTGAAGAAGAAGCTTTTCCTGGTTTTGGCACAAGCAACTTCTCGACCAACTTCCATAAAACTGTCAGCTGAAAACACAAATTAGTATACTCATTGGAAATTTGTTTTCCCAGTACGTTATGTTTGAACCTGTAAAATGAAGAAATGATCCATCAAGTGCAGCTAGAAGCTTAAATCAGTAGAGACATTGGACTATTGCAAGAAATGGTAGAACCACAACCTTGAAAAATATATAAACTAAAACTTGAGAACTATTTATCAAAATCTTTGGGGAAAATTAAAGTAGAACCATGTATTAGAGATCAAGTTATTATATAGAAACATGCTTGAAGAGGTGCAAATTTTTTTGTAGAAATCAGCATCAGCACCACGCTTGCAACAGGCAAAATAAAAATACAATGCAGATATTTTCTAATAGTTAAACAGGTAATTCTGAGATACACCAAATTTTCAGGGAATGTCTATGAGGTCCTTTGAACTTGCAGCTAATAAGGCCATAAAGAAGGAGGGTGGCTGCATCAGGTTGGCAGCCAACATAGAACTCGAACCAAATCTCTGCATACGAATATAAATGTAAACTACTAAAAAGAAAATCGACTATTTCTGCAAGAAATCTAAGCTCTTCAAATTGATAAGAAACCCAGTAAGAGTGAATTTTAAAATTCGGCCAAAAATTTTCAACCGAATGGAAAATACCGCGTTGGATGACATGTACTTAAGAATGCCTAAACTCAAGGCTGGTGAGAAGATAAGTTATAAACTCATCATGTTCACATTTTACTATGGAAAGTAAACACTAAGTTGTACAAGCTAGTTAGCTAGACTTACTCGTTTCTATTATTAAAACCTAAACCCTAGCTAGGAAAAAACCGAATTTAATTGAGTAAACCTCGCAATTGTCTCTACCCTGCGAAACCCATTTCCTGAATCAAGTCCAACTCATGAGTCCATGGAGAAGGCGCCCCTTTCAAGTTGTCGTAATACAAGTACAACAAACAACACAAAAGTGCTTATAGACGGGGCAGTAGATTCATAATTCAACCAGACTCAGGCTGATTGGAATACCCAAAGTGGAAATGCATTGAATTTCACTAGACTAGAATCTAATTTACACTTTAAAGTCCTAATACAAATTGGGAATTCAAATAAAGTATAGAGAGTTATCTGAGCTTTCATGAATAAACTAATAACGTTAATAACACATTGTGTATGAAGCTAAAGTCCGGATAGAGGGGATTAAGGAAATGGAAGCTATACCGAACGTAACAGCAACAAAGACGCCAGCAGGTACAACGAACGAGACGACATCCTTTACCGGAATAGATGACAAAGAGGGTTCAGCTTGAGATTGCTTATATACCCTTCTACCTCCCGTCGATCGATTCGAACCTCCAGTGGACCGAGACGAAGCCCTAGGAACCAAGTTTCTGAGTCTAACAAATCGTTTCCTTCGACTGATGGAGATTGAAGTTGCGGGAAATAACACGAGATGGGCAGAATAGCCGGAGCTGGAAGTGACGAAGAGTTGGTTTTGGAAACTCTGTTTTCGTGAAAACGGATGAAAAGCAATCTGAGAAAATACAGGAGAAAAAAAAAAAGAGTTTTTAAGGGGACGATTGAAACCGCAATAAGTGTGTAGTGGAGTGAAAAGAGTAGCGGAAGAAAAGAACTTACCTTTGGATGCGTAGAGAGAGAGATTGTCGAAGCAGAAGCCATTGATGATGCTGTTGGGTTTGGCAGTTTAAGTTAGTTGCAGATTTTAGATTTTAGAGAGAGAGAGAGAGTTCTAGAGGAGATAAAGAGGCTGTTCTCTCTCTCTCTCACACTCTAATGTCTGTTCTGGGGTCACTGAAATTCAACAAATTTGGCCCGTTTGGTATGCTTAGAATATTTGCAAATGCAAACATTTGTGACAGTTTGTCTATTTGTGCCGGTGCTTGATCCGGATACCCGTAACAAATATTTGCATCTTTTTGAAAGGGGTTCATTTTTTAAAGTAGTGTATATTTGCATTTTCCTTTTGATAACAAATATTTACTATTCCCACCAATCAATTGTATTAACTATTAAAATAAGCTTAAAACTTCAATCAATTTTTGTGCGGAGCTAAAAGTATTATTCAATAAGAATTTTCACTAACAAATCGTCCTCATAAAAAAAATCATTGATAGACGTGTTTGGGGCAAATGTTTATTTTCCCGGCATTCACAATTACATTGAAAATACTCTCTCTTAATCCCAACTGACGTAGTGGGTTAAGAGGGCATCAGACGCCCTAACCAATAATACCACTCCACGTCAACTGACACATCAGCATAACAAAAAACCTCAAAAGTAACGGCTAGAACTTAGAAGTAGAGGGTACAAATTGATTGGTGCAAGGGGGTAATAGCCCTAAAATGGATTATGGATTGTATATTTACATTGTTCTTTTCACCATGACAGCTTAAGAAATATTAACAAATCCAAATTACAGCTCCTTGGACCTTCTTCATAAATATAAAAACTTGGCTGTCATATATGTCCATTCCTCATAACAAAGACAAAGCAGCCTTAGACTTCATCGTCTCAGCTCCTAAACATAAGCAGCTGGCAAATTTTGTTTGTGGGTATATATATGTGTGGAAGCAGAGCATGGAATGATCAAGTCATCAGGAGCTAGAGTAGTAACTAACAGTTTTAATTGTGTACCATCAAGAAAACATTTTCATGGCTTCCTCTCTAGCTGCCCTTACTTTTACTGTTTACTTCGCGGTTCTAGTATTGGCTGTTGTTGCAATGGATGGCATGCCAGGAATGGACATGGACCCTCCCGCCTCGGCTCCATCTGGGAGCTTTATCACTCTTCCGTCTATGGTGGTTGGAATTATCGGTTTTCTAGTTTCGCTTCTCGTTCTTAAGGAGAGGATTTGAGGCTTCTATTTCTGTTTCAGTTTAGTGTTTGACTGTCTTCAATTTTCTTCTGTATGCATATGTATGTTTTCTTTTTTCCCATCTTTTTTGTTTTTCAGTTTGGTTGGTGTTCTTGGTTGGATGGGTTTGTTAAGCAATGTTTAGAGCAAGTGACATATTTAATGGTTACATTTTTATCAAATTAATGTAATGTTAGTTCATGTGTCTCTGAATTATGGTTCAATTGTTGTATTACTTGCAGGAGGGACACACAAATATTCATCTTAATCAATACATACTGAAAACAAGAATCAGATTCAAACTTAAAAAGTCTATACAGAAGGCCAATATGGTTTCTTATAATTTGATTAAAACATCTCTGACACCCATAAAACAATGATTTTCAATGACAAGAACTGATAACATAGTTACTTAAGCTGCCTAATTATCCATGTTAGATCTCAATTACTTTCACCCAAGAGAGAAAAAGATAAGAACATTATCAGGAAACACAGGGAAGACGAAGCTGAGGGCGGAAATCGCTGAAGTGAAGGTCAACGTCGTCTGGAGCCCAATGAATATTAACAATTCTAATTTAAGAACCGAATTAGTAAAATGGTTGGATATCTTGATAAGCATCAGCAACCATAAGATGCCTGGTCGGAAGGAATGCCAACAGGAGGACCACACCATTAAACTATATAAGAAAGTTTGCAGGAGGTAGAAAAAAAAATCCCCGAGTATCAAGAAGACAAGAAATGCCAATTTGGGTTTGATCTTGCTTCTGGGAAAATGTAGAAGCAGTTGCTCAAATTCTCTGAACAGAAAAGAAGTTCACCTGGGTACAAAATGTTATCCATGAAGAACGAGATCAAGTTTGAGAGTTATCTGCAATGGACATGATAGAAAATTCAGAAGTTCTCAGCGTTCCTCTTAAGAGCAGCTTAGTGCAATGGTGCAGAACACAACATAATTCTATTGACTGAGTACAGTTCTGAGCTAAGTAACCAGAGCGCGTGTCAGAGAGGGAACGAAAGTGGGAGCGGGAGCGTCGGAGCGACCGATTAAAAAATGTTCTTAGTTCTAAAATACCTTCGGAGCAGGAGCGTTAGAGCGTAGTTCGGAACGGGAGCGCGAGGTTTCAGAGCGGGAGCGTTACCCCTATACCAAAGTTTCGGTTACTAAGGTTCTGAGGTGACTGAGTTTAAAAAGAGAAACACTAAAAAAAAGGGTTCTGATTCTTCTCAACTCCTCACCTAAATATGCAACATTGTAAATTATGTAATGCATACACTTCTGGTAATGCCCATCAATGAGATTAACTAAGTTAAAATTATCATGTTCTTTGCTACAATACAATGAAATGCACACGTGCTATTATTGACGAGACGGTTCTGATTGCGGAACGAAAAGACAATTTCATATGCTTTCTGTATAAAAGTCTACTATTTTTCAAAAGGGATCACCCTACATAAATAATATCCTAATTCTTTCTCTTTTTCCTTTCCTTTTTTCTTTCTGATTTGATGATAGATTACACACCCACCGGCACAAGACCCATTTCACCCCAGCAGCCCAGCTTTCTTGTCTTATGGTATTTGCATTTATTCTTTGTTGGAAAAAGAATGTCTTGTTATAGTGCTTAGTCAGAAACGTCGACGGAGAGTCAAGCTATGAACAGCCACAATCCACAGTAGCCAGCGATGCTGCATGTTCTTTGCCTACAAGAGGTAGAGTCAGTCCCACATTCCTCATCAGTTGTACACCTATGGTTAGCACGAACATCAGGGATGTGGCAAGCACTCTCAACCTGATAACCATCAATTCCTCTTCCCGAGTTTATAGCAGTAGCTGGACAGACTTTCAAAGTCATTGAACTGGCACGTTTTGCTTGGTACTTTGCACTCTGCATGAGAATAATCACTCAGTTTTCTTTTTCTTTTTCTTTTTTTATTTGATAGTTCGGAGGGCCTCAACCAATGAGAAGAAGTCATAAGACTCATATCTAATGAAAGGATTAAAAAAAAAAAGAGCAAACAAACAGGCTATCGAAATCACTTAGATCGAACTCTACAATTGAAAATCCAGGCAGCTCTTGGGATATAGAGTTTTGAAATATTAACACATGAAGGGTAGAATCCAGACCTTGATTAATGTCCTGTTAGAGGAAGTGTAGGCCTCTGGAAGCCTCTCATGCCAATCACTTAATATTGGAAGAGGATGTCCTTCGGTTGTGAAGATATAGTTTTTACCAACCAGAAAAGAATCATCAAACAGAAGGTAAAGATATTTGCACCTACAGAGACAAAACAAAAGAAAAGAAAAGGTGAACATTGTACAAGTACATTGATGCAGACAATAAAAGGAATCACTACAGAAGAAACTAGTAGGCTCTCTTATGCGAGGGAAAAGAATAGCTCACGTTTCAGCAAGGAAGAAACTATGCTGATGATCTTCCAGTTTCATAGTTGTCACATCTTTAATGCTTGCAAAACCACCTTCCACTTTGGTGTATGCATTAAGAGACTTCACAATTGACTCCCCCACTTCCATATACCAAGGATCTGTCGATGGAAAAAAGGTTGTTAATGATACAAGAAAAAAAAAAGATTGTTAAAAAGCTATAGAACAATGAAAAGCAGTAAAAGATCAATGTAAAACTGAGTTTAAGATCTCTTGGGCATCTCAGTTTAGGAGTAGTTTTTGGGTTTTGATTCTCATGTTTTCGAAGTCCACGCTCCAGATTAAGACTTAAATTATAGTCAGAATGGAAAGTTAACGAAACTGAAACAACTGTACAGCCATGTCAATAGTGTTCTGAGAATTGTGCTGTTTGCATCCAAAAGTGCACATGGTCATTTGGATGAAGTTGGGTTATCCTACCATCATCAAGTAAGAAAACACAAAGTCGTAAGTCGGACCAACATGCATCCTTTTACTTTTGTTACCTTCTATTGATGCATTATAATTTGACAGCTGGGAGTGCTTATCAGAAAAAGTTACACGAGAGGCTGCAAATTCCCACTTCATTTGTCAAGCTATGAATGAAGCAAAATTACCAGACCTTTGGTTGCTTGATAAAGGTAATATGTGGACTCCGCTAATTCAGGGCGTAAAGGATAATATTTCTCTGTAGGATGTAACATATCACGGTCCAGCAAGTACCTATATGTTGTAACTTCCCATTAGATAAATTTGACATCAACTTTAGAGGTTAACAGAATTGATAGATGTAGGGTGATAAATCGAAAGGTCAAAGCAGAGGATGTGACCACAAGGGATTTGCTATGGGTCAAACTTATGAACCATCATCATTTGCTATAGTTTGATCAAGTTCAACTCTAAAGAAGTCTTCCTAACCATGCATACCTTTCTGGTAGCACCCCAAACTTCTCCCACACATGGAAAAACTCACGATGAGATGAATTAGCAGCTGCAATATCTCCAACAAGAACCTGTTTTATGAAAATTTAAGGATCAAACTCACTCAAAATTTACTACACGCTTCCAATTATGACCGATAAAAGTTTCAAAACCTTTAATTACTTGCCTGTAGACCAGGCCAAAATGCTTGAAGGCTAGTAAGTTGCCAATAGGTTGCCTTTCCTGTTCGCATATCAGCTTCATGGTACCTGGACACAGTACATATACTTAAAATTCCAATATTCTTACAATGTTGTCCATTCATTAATTAGCAAACAAAGAGGAAATAAGGATTGTAGTAACCCTTAGAGAAAGGAATTGGCTCACTGAACAACCTGAAAAACTAGAAGAGCAAAAAAAGTTCTATGAACTAGAAGAAAAATGTTCGGAGCACTACCATGAACCATGCCGAAAGTATTTCTGCACAGCGAGATAAGCAGAATGGAACATGTCCCAAAACTCCTCTGCTCCGAAAAGAATGTGGGCTTTCATTAAATACTCATAAAATGAATCAACTCCTACAATAGGTAGCAAAAAGAACAACATCAGAAACAAGGTTTACTCTATAATTAAAACTTGGAGACCTGATTCCATCCGTGCATTATCTTTCTTGAACAATAAGGGATAATAAATTATAACAAATTAATTTTACAATCTCTAACTATAGTAGCTAGTTAAAATAATGAAATCCCAGCATTTATCCATAATGAACTTCATGAAATGACAAGAACATAGAAATGACAAGGAACGTACCAGCTCCAATGCCAGACGAATACTCTATCCATTCCCCAGTAACAACATCCAGTGTTGTACCTAGCAGATTCAAAGGACTTCGCATACTCCAGAGCTTACGAAGAGCACGCAAAGCTGCAGCTTCATACCTGGAGTCACCAGTTAGTCGTGACAATGCTCCCATCTCAAGGATGAGTGAACCTGTATTTGGGAATTAAAAGAATCAGCAAATTTCAGGACTTGTTCTTTCATTTATCTCTGCATCCTCAATGATAATTGCAATCCCCTTACCACACCCTGATGTGCTTGTTTCCGTTGTTTCATTCTCCATCACTCCATACTGTCCATCAAAGAATTTCGCATTGATGTGGAGTCATAAATCCCTCTTATAAACAAAACCAGCAGGAAAATATTAATATTTACAAGAAGCTAAAGGAATAATAATATGGAAGACCACCTTATGAAAATAGGATGTCTGTCCATGATTCGAGTGCAACGTGTATACAAAATCATTTATACATGCATTTTTTAGATGCAAGAGACAAATTTTCCTAGAGCATTAGTTGGAATCTTTACCTCTATAACTGTTAAAACTTAAAAGAGAAACTTTGCAAAAACAACAAATTCTTGCAAGAGATAGTTAAGGGGTCTTAAAATTTGGCACTTGCATTTTGACCTCTGTTTGCTAGTAAGGACACCTTTTCTCAATTCAACATAACTACATCTCCACACCTAATCAGCCCATCACGTGGAACTAAGAGCAGTTGGTTACATAATCATCATTTTCAAAGACCCTTGTAGTTTCAGGCCAGCAACTTGAATCATGTCCCTTCAATCAGTTCTATCCAGATTTACAAGTATGTTAAGGCCTGGGTTTTCAAATCTTTTCCTGACACATTTAATCTCATTTTTGGCCTTCTTTTTGGTCCTTTAGGGTCTTACACCCACCAAACCCGTCTCACTAGTGCCTTCATTGGTTTAGTTGTACTGCAATCCATCTCAATCGACTTTCCTTGATTTTATCCTTACCCAGGTAAAACTAGATTATCTTAGATATCATAATCTCATGATATAGTGGGTCTGTACTCTTCCCCTCATCGATCTGTATACCTATTCCATGAAAACATTGTTGCATGAGTTTCCAACATTTGGCTCATATTTCTCCTACTCTTGACTCGTATAATTATCTATTTAACTTGCTGCAAGTAACAGCCAGATTATACTTCAAAGCCACACCTTCACTTTAGAGACTCAGTCCAAGATACATGGGTAGTATCCTCCTTAAGTGAACATTAACAAAGTTGTTTCATGATTTTAAAGAGAACAAACAAGGACTCTCATATTCCTTTTAGAGGGTGAAAAGAATTTGTTGATTACAACAATATACTGGCACGGAAATGAAAAACTGTTTGATAACCAAAATAAATAAGAAAACATTGTTTTATAACCGAATGGTACCTTAAGATTAATCCATGCGTATGGCAACCCAGTGGGAGTATCAAATGCCCGTAAGAAACGTCGCCCTAAATCTTCAGCCAGAATAAGTAACTGGTTCTTGTATATTCCTTGAACTAACCTGCTTGTAGGATCAGTCGCAAGAATATGAGCAGAAACAAGCCCTCCAAGAACTCTTATGTTGCACTACATAATTGAGATAAGGCAAACAGAACACTATCAGATTATTTCATGCTTTAGTTGCTTCAAAGAGCCTGAGAAGATAGCATTCCTTAGCCCAGTTGGCCCATATTTCTCACTAACATGAAGTTTTCAAGTCGGATACCTCAAATAGACTTATCCTTGCATCAACATCAAATGTAAGGTTCTCAGAAAGCCAAATGACTGCTCTTTCAAACTCTGTGTTGTTACCCATAACAACGAGACTACAAAAGGAAGAAATCAAGAGTAGATATTCGATATCAGTATAGTGATTTAATATCAATAGCATCAATAGCATTTAGAACATTCGACCAAAAAAATTAATTTTGAGTGGCACTATGTCAAGAAAGATAGACGTTTCAATGACGAAACAAAATAAATAATTATATTTAGCACTGTCTAAATTGCAGTTGACTGAATACAGTTAAAACTAAACAAGAAAATACAAAATGTTCACACTAAGATATCCAAAGATCTTTCATGGGAATATACCATACCTGGATAATGATTCGATAAGTGTCAACGCGGATCCATTATAGTGCTGGGGTAAGTGTTCAAGCTGAAATTGAGACATGAGGCAGTTAACTGCAACGGTTTACCTGTTGTAATTGTAAAAACATTATCAATACCTAACGTATACTGATCTTAAATTTCCACATAATAAACAATACCTTCAGATTTCCTAACTCACTAAGGGAATCAGTATAAGTTTTTGTAAGTGGTTTTAGCTCATCATGCTGCAAAACAATAGAACAAGTTACATAATATCGTCAAACCCACGAAAATTGAAAACAAAAATATGAAATTTACCATGAAAGAAGGTTACTATGAATGTCTAGAGGAAAATTTGTGAATTCATCATGTATTAATTATAGTAGAATTTGAACTAACCGGAAATGCGTAAGTCATGTAATTGTCATAAGCATGGTAAAACCTGAAAAGACATAGAAACAACTAGAGGGTAAAAAAATAGTTACTCTCTCTTACAGTAACCAAATACGAATACGATAATTCACTATAAACAGCATGTGAAAAACATAATTCAATTGAAGAAAAGGGCAACAAGCAAACAATGGTGTTAGATAATAACCAGATCAGCTATTTTTACAATCAAACTGCCTAATTGTAATCAAGCACCAGATAAGAAAGCCCACAATAAAATCATCAAAATTAAAACAACCCATATCTACAAAACTCAGAAAATCTAAACATGGATTACCAAAGATGATAGGTTGATATAAAAACATACTTCTAATGAATTTAAACTTAAGAAAACCCATTAAACAGAACAAGACCCAGATTGCTAAAAGATCAAGAAAAACCCAAAAAGCGAAAGGGGTTGTGTTGATTTTAACGAACATTTTTCGAACTTTCTCTCTCATATGTCTCTTCTTAGCGGCCAGATGGGAATCAACTTCCGACATGGCTAAGTTACAGATGATGGGAGAGGTGACGAAAAAGAGAAGAACCAATGTCCCAAATCTGATGGTGGATTTAGGAGAAGACATGATTCCGATCGATTCGAAGTTTGCAACAAAAATTAGATTCTTGTTTTGAGCAAAAGAATCGGGCTTTTTTAGCTCGAGTTTTTCGACCGTTAGATTTTCCTCGAACAACTCGCGAGATGGCTTGGCATTATCGGAGACCTTTGAGGACCAGAGAGAGTAGTGATGCTGGTTTAGAGGGCGTTTGGCAACTTCTTAGAAGTACTTCTGAGAAGTTAAAAATTATGAGAAGCTTAGAGCGTCCACAGTGTTGTAGGGTAAAAAACTATTTTACCCTACCGTTTTTTAGCCTACACGACCCACATCCACAGTGGGGAGTGTTTTAAAAAAATTTAAAAAATTAATAAAAAACCTAAACTGAGGACAAAATTGACATTTAAAAAA
>MVGT01001715.1:70415-145239 GCA_002174775.1 Macleaya cordata | reverse complement strand
CCTTGGTCTTCTCTAGCCTTCTTCTCTTCAAACTTTCAAGAATTTCTTCTTCTCTTGTGAATGAATTTGCAACTCTTTTTTTTTTAGCTCAAACTTCTTTTTTTTTTAGTTCAAGCCCTCTTCCCTTTCTTTTGTTTAAGCTCCCTCTCTCTCTCTCTCTCTCTTCCCTCTCTCTTCCTCCTCTTCAAATGAGGGATGGAAGGCTCCTTTTATAGCCTTCCATCAAAGGGATGGGGTGTTAGGTTGAATAGTAAGGAGGTGGATTTATTTAAAGGAAAATGATAAAATATGAGAATTAGAAAGAGTGGAGTGCAAGGAAAGTAAAGAAAAAAGAAAAGAAATTATAGGTTAAATAGCTCAAATGGGCCATTTGGGCCTGTTTTGAGCTATTTTTTGGGCTTTGTTTTTTTTGGATGACTTTGGGCCATTTTTGGGCTTAATTTGGGTGAGGTTTTAAGCTAGTTTTGAGCAAGGTTTTGAGCTTTAGTTTTGGGCTATTTTTGGCTTGATTTTGAACTCCATTTAAGGTTATTTTTGTGGGTGATTAATGAGAATCTCAAAATACTCCATAAATGAAGGTGGGTAAAATTAGGGTGTCTACAGTGCGGCTCTGAGTCTAGTTTCAGATGGATTTGACAGAACGTGATTCCGATATCCAAATATTAAATTATAAATTTTTAACTGAAAAACGTGCAGGAGCAGTCAGTTGAATATGTTCTTATAATCACGTTATTTTATGTGTGGTTTTTCTGTTTTAAAAATATTACAAAAATAGTGTGTGATTGTAGACATAGGTATGAACAAATCTTGTACGGCTCACCTGTTGGATGCATAATTAGTAGCGAGGTGTACTGTAAAGTCTAGAAAGCCCTGCGGGCACAGTTGCTAATATGTAAATACTTGAGTTGCATGGACCCTAAAACCCTAGTTAGACCATGTGACCCACGGTGACCTAAGAATAGGTCTAATGCATGTGAAGCATCGACATTGATGATGACCAAGATGTGGGCACTGATTTGACTACCCGACTTACGCTCGAAATCCAATTTTGTTGGGCCAATTGACTAAGCCCAAGGGTGATGGACCTAAATGTATTTCAAAACCTACCCATGTTCTGGGCTTTAGATATTTACACCCAAGTTGTAAGTACATCCAAGGCCCGGGATGTTACAGTTGGTATCAGAGCTTAGGCTCTAGATCTTTTTGGAACTTGTGGAGTCCATTTGTTGTTTATAAGAGGTCCTTTTTGTAAAAATAAATAGTGTTTGCTTCGATGATTTGTTAAATTTCTTAAAGTGAGATGCTTTAAAAAATATATATATATATAATTGTGTGTATGCTTGTTTTACTTTGACATCATGTCATTAAAACAAATGTTTTATAAGGAAAAAAGGGAAATCTCTTAAGTCCAAGTAACAAGCCTTATTCGAGAGATTGGTGAGAGGTTTTATAAACTTAACCAAGTACTGTGTGTGTGTCGATGTGATTCAACCTGATGACTGATAGAAACATTTTTCGACTAGGAATGGCTCGTGGACCATCGCAATGTAACATTGCCGACGTGTATGAGGCTACATCCGCAACCACATGGGCATAGGCTAATCGTAATGAAGCCAATCGCTAGGAACAACAGAATGAGGGACTGCAAGTCATGACTCAACAACTTGAATGAAATCTGGATAGGGTGGTGGATGTCCTGGGAATGATCACCGACAACATGCAAGGGAACCGGAGACAACAGAGTCAACCACCACCTAACCCAGCAGTTGAGACGGAGATTGCTATTATGATTATTAATTTGAACTTAGTAAAAATTCGAATTTTCAATAAGAAATCTAATCTTACAATTCGTAATTTGAACTTAGTAAAAATCACAGTCCATATATGCAAATTTGAATTTTCATATTTCATAATATAAAAAAAAATTTAAGAAAAAAATATTGTTGACTAGTCTTATTTTGAAGATCTCAATTAATGATTTCCAAAAATATAATTTTTATGAAACACTAATTTGTATTTTAAAAGTTGTCATTTTTTTGTTTTAAAAATAAAATAAAAAAATTAGTTGGTGCTTATGTGTTTACTGCAGGGGCATTCTTGTCCAGCAAAATGCACATGTATGATTTCTTCCTTTTTTGGACTAAACTATTATAAAACTTGTAGATGGGACTAAACAGTCTTATTACCCCTCAAATAGGACTAAATTATCGTTCCCCTAAAATTTTTTGTTATAAAGCGGATATGAAAAGATCCATTGACTTTGTAAAAGTCGTGAATTATGGGTCTCACATGAGCCAAAATTTTCAGAATAATGTTAAATCTACAACAATTCCATTATGTAGAATAATGCTAAACATATGACAATCCCTACAACAACTCTTACAGCAAACGTCATCCCATGGTGGTGTGTGAACCTTCTAGTGATTTGCGCATATTACAAACTAATTTTCATACCTTGGCAACGGGTCGACCTTAGGTGGATTGACGGGTTAACGGGTCAAGATTATCAAACCCTAACTAGTTTATGAAATGGGTCAATTTTTTAAACCCTAATCCTATTCGTTTAGCATTTTCCTATATAAAATAATTAAACGGGTCAGGGTCGACCCTAACTCTAATAGGGTTGAAGGGGTAAAGGGTCAAAAAATCCCAATACTAACCCTATTCGTTTAGCATTTTGCTCTATAAAATAGTTAAATAGGTCAGGGTCGACCCTAACCCTAACAGGGTTAAAGGAGTAATGGGTCAAAAATTTGAACCCTAACCCTATAAGTTTAGCTGGCGGGTCGAGTTAGGGTAGGGTCTTGCGGGTCAGATTAGGATAGAAATGGCGGGTCACGGGTCATTTTGCCCGTAAATGCCTACCTATAAAGAGGTAGACAAAGGCTCTGCTTGGCATGCAGGGAAAATTTGCATTCTGCAAATTACCACAGTTGTGGTAGTGGTAGTTTGCATAGACAAACAAGGTCATAGGTATCCTAACTAGCAGAGGAATACCATATTAAGCAGCTTTTGACCGGGAATAACTGCAGATGCAAATTTTCCCTGCACACCGAGCAGGGCCAAAATAGCACTTTCATAGCATAATAAGTGTTAGATTAATGAGCCGCGACAACTATTTCTGATGTCGCAGCTTCGATCGCACAAAATACACCCACGGCGCAGGTTAACGTCCGTGCCGAATCCTCCAGAAGCTCCTACGAACCAACTCCCAACTTCGTTTCTTCTTCTCCTTTTTTCATCAAAACTTCGTTTCTTCTCACTTCTGATCATAAATCAGAAATCTCTCGTAAACCCTAACATTTTCATCTTTTAATCTCTAGTCTGATAAACCCTAACAATTTTACAGAGTAAGAGATAGAAAGAAAGAAAGATGTTTTTCTTCTTTCTTGGAGGATTACAACAGCAAGTTCGTCAGGTGTTGAAGACAGGTGCAGGTCAGTGCATCATGTGTGGATCAAAGGCGGATTTGGTTGATTACGAGAAGGTATTGAAGGTGTTCTTCGTACCAGTATGGCGTTGGCCTGGTAAAGAACCTCTCTTGTACTGCAACAATTGCTCTCTCTTCTTCCCTCCTCACCCTAAACACTCTTATGTCTCCTCTCTCTAATTCTCTCTCTCTCTCTCTCTCTCTCTCTCTCTCTATATATATATATATATATATTATTGGGTGTATTTAAAGAGATCTACTTCATCATCTGTTTTTGAGGAGTGATTGTGTTTGGGGTTTTAGGGTTTTTCTTTTGTTAGTTGTTAACTTTCTACAGATGGTAATGGATAGTACCTTTGGATGTCAATATAAAATAAAATAGTACTTTGTCTTTCTATATTTAATGAATGTTTTTTTTTTAGTGAAAGATGAATTACTTAATAATTTGGAGAGTGTTATCACCTGAATTCTGGATTCTCTCAAGTAAGAATAATTTAACTATTGCTTCAGATTGGATTCATTTCGGCATTGGACTTGAACTACATAGACAATCAGATTCAATCCAACATTTCAACCAGTCTTGCTTCCATGATAAAGTTTTAATCCTCAACCCACTCAAGAAACTGGTAAAATTTGCTCGAATTAAGCATGGTTTTTGGCTTTTCAGAGTTCAATTTCATAACCTTTTGCGAAGAGCTGGAACTAATCTAAAAATTTCTCCAGCTTGGAAGGGGATTAGCTTGAAGAAAATGGGAGAATTTGATTATGATTGATCATTCATGAACCTGATTTTGAAATACTAGGCAATGGATTCAAATCAATACAGAGAAGAAATGAATGCATTTCATTGCGACTAATTGTCTTCAACATTGAATCAGAGAAATCATTAATTTTAATCTGAGATTGTTACAAAGCATGAGGAATTCAACACTCTATTAGTGTACCAGTATACAATAGCTCGACGACACCAAAGAAGAAGAAGAAGAAGAAGAAGAAGAAGAAGAAGAAGAAGAAGAAGAAGAAACAAATGGGTTCAGCTCTGTACACAAAGAAGCAATAAACATGGAAGTGTACAGTTTCACTTATTTTACAGGGGAGCTTCTCTACTAACCGATTCACATTTTCCGTAGGTGGATTTCTAGGAAGGATTCTTCCAAAAGAATTAGCTGAGGGACTGAGTTCTCAGCAACACTATCAATTTCCAGGGTGTTTGGTTGGATCAACTGCATTGTGGAATTCAATCGGTTTCTGAGGCAGGGCTTTCTACTGAAGGGTCATCAAAAAAGTTAAGAAGTCGTCTACTTGGATTCACTAATGAAAGGTAATTTGCTTACTCCTTTTTCAACTGCATCTCTCCATAACCTGTATCTTACTCCCAGCTTATCATATGATACTGGCAAGTTCCAAACATTTGCACCGTTTATCATCCGCTCCTGTTGGCCGAGCACTAGTCGTAGATCCTCGTTCAGGACCTGCATTAATTATACGGAGTTATGAGGAATGTGGTTAAAAGTTTCAAATGCTTCTAATGTTTTGTTTCGGTTTCAGTAGTGACTGGGACAAAACCTTCTTCATTTGTATTGATATGCTTCGGTATTGGTTTTGGAACCTTAATGAGAACAAGCAACCATGATAATGTGAAAGAAGAAAACAAAATCTAGCTTCCAAAACAGTTTTTCATGCTTAAATGAGCCTACTTGATATCACCCTGACCCTACTAGACTCATGAATTGAACTCTAGTTATTTTATCTCGGTATTGTCTAGATGCTTGTAATCTGGTGACCTGTACGACTGTCATGGGCCATGGCTGGCCAAAACAGCAGATTATTGGTCATGAGCAGCTCACAGATTCAAGGAGCATCCAGTTCCTGTTCCCGAGTGAGCCAATCCAGTTCCTGTTCCGATTCCCATTCGGAGAACCATAATTACTGTAACTTGGTCACAAACAGAACAGTGCAAACTGCGATTTGGGCTCGGTCCAAATGATCCATTTACAAAGAATGTTCATCAAATCTTGATTTTGTGGTGATGTGCGATAAGGTACTGTCTGACCAATAGCTATAGTCTGCAGATCGAATTACTCTTACCAAATTTAGTTTTTACATTCGTTATGATTCTCATATTGACCTTTTTTCTAGGCGTTTTCTTTGGACAAGACTAATCCGACTTTTGATGACATGTAGAAGAATCTATGGTGGTTTTTGTTTTTTTTTGCTTTTTGCTTTTTTTTTTTTTTGGAGGGAGGGAGGGAGGTGATTAATTACCTTCTCGGCGAAATATCTCCAGAGAAGGTGCATCAACGGGATGTGCTGCAGGAGAGGAGCAAAATCCAGTGACATTCTGTACAGTAACCTTGTCTTGTTTCTTGAAGAAGGCAAGCAAACATGAAGCTGGTGAAGATGAGTTGAGCATTGGCGGGTACTCTGCCCCTCGAGTTTTCCTGGCTTTGAGATACCGATAGTTGATAGGACTATACAAGGTGGCCGGAACTCCATGTCTATCGGGTATGGGTCCCAGTATCCTTGCAGGCCAGTTGCAGGAGTCAAGAACTTCACCAAGCTGAAGAGAAACCACTCAGATCAGGGAGTATAACAAAGCATTAAACCAGTCATGAATATAAACAAAAATTTCACCAAAATCCAGCTAACAGTTTTTTACAATCTGTACTGCCATTGGTTTTGAATGTATTCAGGAATCAGGTAAAATATCGGTATCATGTCAATTTTCGAAGAATCCTAGATACACATGGAATATGTATATGATGTATTTGTTCTGTTGCAGCTCTTAAGTAAATTATGGGCTATCAAATATGACCATAAACTGACCGTCTGTTTGGGTTTTGATCATCTTCAATTTTTAAGGTTTTATAAGAACAGGGACAAACCTGGGAACGCTCCATCCCTTGGCAAAGGTCGATGTGTGAGTGAAGGGGGCATGAGCAAGATCCAGAAGGTTATCCAGTAGTAATCCGTGTTCAACTGGCAGTTCCATGACAAGCTGTCATTCACAAAAGCAACAACACAGAGAGGAACTTGTGACTCAGTTACTGCCAGATTCATATACAATATTAGGTCAGGTACATTCATCAATACGTACTTTTACACTCATCTCTCTAAAACTTAATGTAATCTTATTGAATGCATGAAAATGCATAAAGCACTGTAATTTAGCCATATAAAAGTACTACATTATGGTAATCACCTCTGCATGTACTTTAAACCCTGCAGGAGGTTGCAGGGAAGGAATGGTGGCTGTTGGAGGCTCATTGCCAGGCCAAATCCAGATCATCCCATCCTGCTCAAAGCACGGCAATGACCTTATCCTCACGCTACGCAATTGTGTTGATGGCATTTTCTCACATTTTCCATCTGTTGAGTATTCCCATCCTGAAAAAAAACAGTTCAAAAAATTAACAAAGAGGACATAGGTCAAGTAGGGGAGGAAGCGGTGTACATACAACAACCCTTACCATGATAAGGACACTGGATGCGGCCTTCATTCACTGAACCAAGGTGAAGAGGGCATGCTCTATGAGCACAAGTATTCTGAACACAACCGGGTTTCCCATCTTTCCCACGGAAGATAACCCACGGCTCCTCAAAGCAGTCTATGGGAACCTGAAACCGGTAGAAAGAAAAGCTCAAAAAAGAACAAATTTTTACTGATCGAAACTGTACTCATAATAGTTAATTTCAATTTCAATTTTCATACAAGAAATGAATGAATCTCTTAACTTTTATCATAATTAGCTTAGCTTACCATGGTGTCATCTTTCAGGTCAGTAGTGAAAGCCACCGGGTACCAGAAATTCTTCAACCTTGGATGATATTGTTGAACAGGACCCGATATGTTAAGGCTCTTTCGAGGTAATTTGCTTTTTATTGTAACCTCGGACGGCGAGGAAGTGCTCGGAGAAAGGGAGGTACACTCGGTTTCTGTTGTTGTTGTACTTCTGTCCTGTAACAATCTATCATTTACCAATTGTTCCATGTATGCTAGCTTGTCTAATGCTGTAGAAACCCTTGCTTCTGATATGTGAACCTGGTAAAATCATAAGCCAGAAAAACAGGTTTAGATCGTCATTTTCCAAATGCAAGATCTCAGTTTGATTACATGATAATTGATTTATGAAAAATACTTCATTGATATAAGATTTTTGTTGTCGGACCTGTTTATGTGCCTGTGCTAGTTCTTCTTGTAATCCTGCAAGTTCTTTCTTTACGGTGCCGATGGATTTGTAATCGCGTGCCAAAGGATTCAGAACTTCCACCACCTGCACACCCATATTGTTGAACCCAAATTAAGATAAAGCTTAGATATCCCACCAGTACATTGAGAGGTGACTACAACAACAAATTCTAAATTTTCTCAATTTCAATAGGAATGAATGAACAAAACTCAGATTAAAAGCAACTTTAGCACAAAAACTAACAGATTTTTTTTTTCTTCAAATGATTAAGTTAGAATCAAACAAAATAAAATTTTGGAAACCCATCAAAGAATTAAAGGAAACCAATTATCACTAACAAGTTTCAAACACAAAAAATGGGTCACTGAAATATTAAATTAAATACTACTATACAAGAAAAAATAAAATTGAAGAAACCCCATAAAGAACCAGAGAAAACCCATCAATTTCAAATCCAAATTCAAAGAAAAAATGGAAAAAAAAAAAAAACAAACAAAAAAAAAGAAAGGGAAAAAGAAATGAAATGAGATGATATGGGTTGTAAATACCTTATCATGAAGAAGAACAATTGTAAGTAGATCTTGCCGAGCCCTCCAATCGCAGTACTGAAGATCAAATCTAGCAACCTCTAGAGCTTGATTTGCATCCAAGAACTTGCTTTTAGACTCTGGAGTTCTACTATTTCTTGGATCTTCAACCTCAAAAATAGTACTCCAATTATTCCTTTTTTCAACCAAACCTCCTCCTTCCTCTCCAATTATAGCAAACACTCTAAATCCTCCTCTAGCATACTGGAAAAAAAAAAAAAAAACCCAACACAGACAGAGTCAGTTTTAACTAACTTACCCAACTGTCCCTCCTAAAAAACATTCAAAACACAAAAAACCCATAAGGGGAACTGTCTTAATTACCTTCTTAGTATTAATTTTAGAGAATCGACTGATAGAGATTGGTAGAGATAAAGCTGCTGCTGTTGCTACAGTAATCATGGCGTTTGAAGCCTTGAAGAGTTGATGAAGAAGAAAGAAACTGAAGAGAGAAAGAATAGGGAGAAGAGTGAGAAGAGAGAAGAAGAGAGAGAAAGTTATGTAGTTTTTAGTGGGGGAGTTTTATTTGGGAGATTTTGTTGATAAGAGGTTGGTGTTGGTCGATATCTCAGTTGGCCTCCCATTTGTTGCCACGTGGATGAGCGTGGACTCCTCTGTTGCACACATGGCATCTTATGATTCCACACACTTTTGTTGGAAATTATTGTTATTGGAGTTTCTCTGCATTTGCATTTTTTGGTGGGTCCTTGTTTATATCTTGCCAGCTCTGCTTTAAGTAACTAAGTTGATATCTTTGATCTTTTTATTTATCCTTTCAGCTTTTCTTTTAATTTCTTTTATTTGGAGAAACAAAAGAAAGAGAAAGTCTTTGGGTTTCTTTTTCATGCTCTAGTAGATGGATTAGTTCCACTGGTCACTGAATCTCGACCGTCCATCTAGGTTTCGGGCTTCCAAATTTAATTGGGTGTTTGGCAACATAATAAGAAATTTCTTCATTTTCTGACTTATATAGGTCGAAAAGAAAGAAAAAAAAAAATTTAAAAGCCATTGAATTTAGATTTAACTACATAGGGTTTAACTTTTCACCCAACTAATTTTGATTTTTTAAATTTAGCTCAATCAATATGCAAAAAGAATGCTAATAGTATGCAAACTGTGTGCAAACAATATGTTAACAATATGCAACTTGGGTTAAATATAAAAACGGTGATGCTGGGGTTACCTAAAAGCCTACAGAATTTTCTACAGAAACTACAATTTATGGTGAACGCATATCATTTTGGGATAGATGCAAATCACGAGGATATGTGAAAAATAGTTTCACCGTTGAATTAGCTTTCGGTAGGAAATTATTTAGGAATTTACTGTAAGTTTAGCATTATCCATATAAAAATTCTTCGTTGTTTGGGGTAGAAGTTAAAAAAGGAAAAACAAGTGAGGCGAGGGGGTGTCATTAAGTGACCAGGCCTAAATTCAGATCAATTCAAACCTATGAAGCACATACACGGTAGAAAACCTGAGTGAGTCCAGGGGGTGTAATTTTGGATTTACTTTACTTATTTATTTATTTATCTCATTTTTTCTTTCAATTTTAATCGCACCTTATTTACACTAACAGGTGTTCTCATATAAATATGACCCAAAGACTGATATTTTTTCTTGTAGGGCTGATCTCTTCACCATGTAGATCATCTTCGCTGAGTATCATATCATTCTGAATTTTCCAACATGAGCTTTCTGAATGATCTTTTTTTTTTTTACTATTAAAATTTCTGAGTAAGCTTTCATTCTCTTCACCAGGGTAGGCATCCCTTACACTGAATTTGCATTTGTTATGCTATGGGGTCTGCCAATAATATTTCGGGAGGTGCCTTGAGAATTTCCCAATATTAAAGGGTTAGAAGTTCAGAAAGAAGTGTTTTTGTGCATGGTGAGGTCAGTCTGACAAAAAACCATCGTTTGGGTCATTTTTGTGGGCCTACATGCTAGTGTAATTAAACAAGGTGCCAAATTAGACCACTCTCAAACTTCTAGCCCATCAAAGATTGGTTGAAAATCAATGGCATATTGTATCGCTCAATCGTCCTTAAAATAGAATCAACTTTTTGATGGGATACGTTAGAAGTTTTAAAATGGGTTAATTTTTTGTGAAGATGATCTAAATGGCAACGAGAATATCCACACCAAAATTTAACCCTTAGATCATCTCTATGTGTGCCCCATGGGTCAAATTGTATTCCCCGGATCCCCAAGTTGGGTTCCCCTTGCATTACTCTAAACTAGTAAACAAATCTCCTCGTGAAAAGATTGTCCTAGAAAAAACCCTTCAACAATTCCACGTGGGATTTTTTCAGAATATGAGTGACATACCCTTGCATGGGAAAAATAATGATGGGGACGACAGGCTTTTTTCGTATGCACGGACAGTCCTTGGTACACGTTAGCGCAGTACAAAAAGACAAAAAAAAAAACCTCTGCTGAATAATCGTGGTGCATGTTAGCAAACCCATTTTAATGAATTTTAACATAAAAATGACCATAACTATCAAAATATAAATCGGATTTGAACAAAAATTATTTTGTTAGAAAGCATTTTTCAAGATCTTTAAAACAAGATCAGACATGAATACAAAATTAAAAAAAAACCTAGAAAAATCTATTTACGAAGCTATAAAAACCCAAATTGTATGTAAATTACAATTTGCATAGGGTTTTTACTATGCAAATGTAATTTTTGAGTTTTTTTTACTATACAATCGTTTTGTATAGAGTCTATGCAAATTACAACTTGCATATGCAAATTACATATGTTATTAACTATGCAAACTCAATTTCTAGATTTTTATATTTATTATGCGATCTGTTTGTATAGAGGCTTAGAAAAGTGTAGATGCTCAAAAGTATGCAAAATAGCATTTGTATATTACAACTTACATAATTTATGGGATTTTTTTTATTATACAATCTATTTGCATAGTTGAATTACAAAGTTTTTTTTTCTTCTTGAATTTTATATTGTTATTTGGTGTTAGAGGAGCTGTAAGAGCAAGTGCAGTGGGAGAGCTGTGAAGCCTACCTAGAAATCAATCCTAGACTTCCTACGTAATATATATGTAAATCCTGATATGGCCCTAGCCTTTTGGAGTAAACTCATGTTTACACTAGTAAAATCTATTTTATTATTAAAAGGGAAGCGACCCTAAGGGTAGTTATGAGTTTAGAAATTGTTGTTTTCTACTTATACCCTTAGTAAATAAAAAGAACAATGTTAAAAATATTTACAAATAGGGTTATTATTGGTATTTACTAAAGATAAGTTAGTTTTTTCAACCGTTTAGTTTTCTTATCATACGTGCATCGTGTGTGCAGAAAACCTCGTATATACATATGGGTAGATATTATAATAGTGGCCCCGCCTAAGAAATTTAAATTTTCTAGTATCGCTAAGTGTAAAGATGTTTAATGTTTTGCATAGGGGCTGCATACGGCCACCCAACTTTTTACGTGGTTCACCCAATTTATTCTTACACTGTGTTTACACTTGTTTGTCGGACTTGTATAGAAACAATTTATGTTAGGAATTTCGTCATACCAACGACGCGTCCCCGACGCACAGCGGAACAGGCTTAAGGATCTTGAGACTTAATATCGATGAATCAACAAGAAAATATAATGACGAAGATAAAAACAAGCATCAACCACAATACAAGATATACGTGGTTCACCCTCACGGGCTACATCCACGGCCAAATCGGCGCACCGGAGAAACTTCCACTATTATCAAGAACATATTACAATGCTTCTTACTCAACCAACCAGATAAACACACATCAAGGATGTTACAAGACTTACCGGAGAACACCAACGAGAATCCATTAGAGATCGACTCTCTAAACTACTCCCAACAGCACACTCACATCATCTTCAACCTTGAAAGTCTATCTCCATGGTTGTACATAGTAACAGAGGAGAGAACACATGGAGAACACTAGAAACTTGGGTTGGGGCAGGGGCCCCAACCCCCATGAAGAAACCCTCAAACCCTAGATCCTCACAAACCCTTTCTCTCTCTCAACAAGTCTCTCACACTTTTGGATTCCTCACTACACAAGAAGACCAAAACCCTAGGTTTACCTCTTCTTGAACCTTAGGAACTCCAACACCTTTACATTGGCCTCATGGCACTCTTTAGCACACCTCTAACCTATCTAGGACCTCCCTATTTATAGGTTTACAAGAGGTATCTATGAAATAGGAATCCCAGTCCAAAAAGGACTCAAAAATTAGCAACTTCATAAATTAGCAATTATATTCCAAGGGGAGTTGCCAAAAACTCTACAATTTAAGGATTATTTTTTTGTGAAAAGATCTCCTAATCATTTTAAAAAATCTAAAAAAACATTAGACCGTTCTAAAACTATTATGCATATGATTTTTTTTTTAAAGAAGATCTACATATATGGAGATATCCTCGTTAAAATTGTCCTTTGGATCATTTTGGAAGGGCCCTAGGTAAAAAGTGGAGTGTAAAAATAAATAAGATGAAACAAGTAAAAATTTGGTGGAAATATCCAGTCTATCTAACTCCCTTTTATATATCAGAATAGAAGTGACATACTCTTGAATGGAAAAAAAAAATGACGGGGAGGACAAGTTTTTTTTTTATGCACGGACAATCCGCGGTGCACGTTCACACATTGCAAAAAGATAGAACAACCGTCTGTTGAGTAAAAAGGGGTGGACGTTAGCAAATCCCTTTTAACGAAGTTTAACATAAAAATTGCCATAACTTTCAAAATATAAATCGAATTTGAACAAAATTTATACCGTTGGAAAGTATTTTTCAAGATCTTTAAACACAAGATTAGACATGAATAGCAAATCCAAAAAAATATAGAAAAACTAATTTACGAAGCTCTAAAAACCCAAATTGTATGCAAATTACAACTTGCATAGTTTTTTTTGCTATGCAAACGCGATTTTTGAGTTTTTTTTACTATATAATCTTTTTGTATAAAGGCTTAAAAATGTGCATATGCTCAAAGAATGCAAAAATAGCATATGCAAATTACAATTTGCATAGATTTTTAACTATGCAAATGCAATTTCTGAGTTTTTTTTTTTGTTATTATGCAATCTATTTGTATAAAGGCTTTGAAAAGTACAGATGCTCAAAAGTATGCAAAATAGCCTATGCAAATGCAATTTTTAGGTTTTGTTTTTTTTATTATTATGCAATCTTTTTCTATAGAGGTTTAGAAAAATGCAGATGCTCAAAAGTATGCAAAATAGCTTATGCAAATTACAACTTGCATAATTTTTGGGTTGTTTTTATTATACAATCTATTTGAATAGTTGAATTACAAAAGTTTTTTTTTTCCTTTTTGAATTTGATATTGTTGTCTAGTCTCATTTTGAAGATCTTGAAAAAAAATTTAAAATATAAATTTTATCAAAATTCGATTTATAGATTAAAAGTTATAGCATTTTTAATTTTAAAAAGTATTATTTACTCTTTCTGCTATGTCACCCCTCTATACAAAACAAAAATAATTAGAGTTTACGTTTTAAATATACATAAGAGTAGTTTAGGTATGAAAATATGTTAGTTTTAATACAAAAATAAAAAAGAACTCGTATATTTACAAAAGCTCCACCCGTGAATGTATTCATGGATGTGTGTATAGAAAAGTTGTTACACGTGTTCAGAAAGCAACTCTGATTATTGCCGTCTCCCCTTCTCTCTCCCTCTTTATTTCTCTTCTCTCAAATTTTATCTTTTTTTTTATTTTTTTATCTGAATTAGGATTTTGGAACTATATATCCCATAAATTACATAGTTCACTCATCGAAATACAGTTTGCTCAAGCGATTGGGTAAACTGCATAAGTAGATCCTTAGGCCCTGCTTGGTACACCATGAATATTCACAAATGCAAAAATTCATAGTTTATCATGTGTTTGTAGATGATTGATGAGGACATCTAATAACAAATATTTGATGAGATTTGCAATATGCTTACAAAATAAACAATCTAAATTTTTTTATTTATTTATTTTTAAATTTATAGAATTTTAATTAGCACCTACAAAAACCGTAAATTTTCGCATTCGGAAATATTCACGGTGTATCAAGCAGGACCTGAGATAATACACGACAGATATAATCTGAACAACAAATAGAAATAAAGTACATGATCGATATAATGCTAACAGTTAAATGATGTTTACTGTGTTAATTGCAATTTTCTTGTTTTTTTAATTAAATATTTTTGTTTTTTTTGGAATATATTTTTCAAAATAGTCAATTTAAATTTTGGAAATCGCTTTCTTTATTCAATGTTTCTTAATTTTCTTTAAGCTTTTTCTTTTGGCTATAGTGGAGTTTTAAGGGAACTTTTGAGCCATTGCGAAAGAGTCAAAATTTCCAAAAGATCACATGTCTTTTTCAAATTTGAATGAAAATACACACCACAAAATTCTTAGAATTCCAAGAACAATGCTTGGGTATGAAAAAATGGAAAGAAAAAAGAAATAATAAAATGACAAGCACTTGGAAATTGGATATTCAACATGAGAAAAATAATTGAAACTTGAAAGGGACCTCTTTTCTTTTCACTTAGCTTCCCTATAATGTGAGTTATATATTATTAGAGAATGGATCGGGGCACATGCTTAAATATACATGTTACATGTACAAGCTTATGAGGGCCACATGAAGTTAATCTAAGAGCTTATTTTTGTTAAAAATATTCTCTTCACCATGAAAATATCATCCTCAAAAAAAACTAACCACATTCTAAAACCGCTCGCCCCATTAAAAATTGACTTTTTTCTGCATCATTTATTTTTCACCGTTAATTTTTAATTAACTTCCGATCTATTTTTGATGAGGCTAGCAGTTTTAGAATGGACTGATTTTTGGTGAAGTTGATCTACATGGGGAAGAAAATATTCTCACAAAAAATTAGCCCTTAGATCAACCTCATGTGAGCCCCATATGAGGCTGTACATATAACATGTACATTTAAGCCTGTACCGTGATATGTTCTTTATATATTATATGTACCCCTGAATTCTGAAAGTATTTAAATCTCTAAAAAGACAGTACTGTTATAATAACTACACTCTTTGTGGAAAGATGAAAAGTGAAACTAAAATAGTACAAATATGAGAGAGAAAAGTAGAGATAGTTTTCATTTTAACTTCTACTGAATACAAATACAAAGGAAAGGAACATGTATTTATAGATGAACCTGTTAGGATTTAGGGATCGATTCAACTACAAACATAAGATGAACAACTAAACGGTGCAAACAAGAACGTAAAGCAGGAAATAAATAAAAAACCACAATGTACAAGATTTACGTGGTTCAGCAAGATTGCCTACATCCACGGACGACGATGAACCTTTCTACTAAAATGAAAATCACTAAAAATAGTTACAAGGCACTTACCTCACACGGCAACCCACGCTCCAAGCCTTACAACCCTTCCAAAGTTCACTCAAATCCGCGACATTGAAAAGCTCTCACAAATATTGCTCTCATAATTCTCTCTTCTAGAAAACCCTATAACAACCTCTTTATATAGGCTTACAAAAGTATCCATGAAATAGGAAGAAACTCAAGTCCAAAAGGATTCAAAATAGCAAATTTTGTAACATAACCACCATCACCGGTGGTGACACTTTTGAAAGTGTTCCTCTCGTTGGGACTCTCCGCGAAACCTCTTTTGAACGCAGCACCCCGCTTTCGAAAGCCAAAGCCATCTGTTAAGTTTTCTTCACATGGTTTCGAAACCAATCTCCTCGGTTTCGAAACAAAAAACTATATGTTATGGTTTCCCGATTTGGTTTTGAAACCAACTTCTCAGTTTCGAAACCAAACCTCAACTGACATGCTTCTGCCATGTTGGTTTCGAAAGCTCTCCCTTGCTTTCGAAATTGACCCTTGGTTTTTGCCAAAATTTTTATAAATTTTTACCTTTTTGGCTACCCACTTCACGTAAATGTTCTTTTCTTCACATTCATCATCGTCACCTCTTTGCGTCTCACGGTGCCTCCACCCATAGAATATTGATCAAGTTCAAGTAATACTTGAATTTAATCAATGGTACCACTTTTTTCAGCATATCTACAGGATTCTCCTTCGTATGAATCTTCAATAAAGAAAATCATCCACCCTTTATAGTATCCCGCACAAGATGATAATGAACATTAATATGCTTCGTCATCCTGTGAAAGTCTTCATGCTTTGTCAAATCGATAACACTTTGACTATCATAATGCACCGGTATATACATTCTTGTTGAATGCCCAAGTCTCCAGTAAAGCCTTTAAGCCAAATGGCTTCCTTCAATGCCTCTGTTACAGTGATCAATTTTGCCTCCGTTGTTGATTGGGCAATAATTGACTGTAATATTGACCTTCAACTTACCGGACCTCGAGCTAATGTAAAAACATATCCCAAAGTAGATCTAGATTGATTCACATCACCTGCATAGCTTGCATCCACATAGCCACAAACATGTGGTCCTCAACCACCATCATACTGGTACACCACACCTAAGTTAGTTGTACCCTGTAGGTACCTCAATATGCACTTCACCACTTGCCAATGTTGTTTCCCTGGATTTTTCCTAAATCTGCTAACAACACCAACCGCATGTGCAATGTCTAGTCAAGTACAAACCATAGCATACATCAGACTACCAACCACACTCACATACAAAATACGAGTCATGTACTCCTCTTCTTCCTTAGTGCTTGGAGCCATCTTCATCAACAACTTGAAGTACGCATCCAAAGGTAAACTTACCAATTTAGAATCTTGCATTCCGAACCTAGCAAGATCCTTCTCCAAGATTTCTCCTCTGTGAGAGACACAAAATGCCCTTCTTTCTGTCTCTTAGTATCTCCATGCCAAGAATCTTCTTAGCTGCACCTAAATTCTTCATCTCAAAATCCATACACAATTGAGACTTAAGTTTCTCAATTTCCACCATACTCCTATTGGCAATGAGCATATCATCCACATACAAGAGTAAGAAAATCAAAGATCTATTTAGTAGCTTCTTAAAATACAAACAACTGTCATACATGCTATATGTAAACTTTTGGCCCATCATGAATGTGTTAAACCTCTTATGCCACTGTCTAGGCGATTGTTTGAGCCTATACAACGACTTCTTTAGTTTGCACCCATACTCTTCCTTACCTACAATAATAAAATCTTTGGGCTATGACATATATATGTCCTCCTCCAAAGTACTATATAATAATGTTGTTTTAACTTCAAGCTGCTCCAAATCTAAGTTATAAAATGCCACAATAGCTAACAAGGCTCGGATTGAAGTATATCTTACCACCGGAAAGTAAACTTCATTGTAATCAACATCTTCCCTTTGTGCATAATCTTTAGCCACTAATAGTGCCTAAAACCGTATGCCAGTCATACTCGAAGCTTCTTCCTTTATAGTGAATACCCATTTGGACCCAATTGCATTGCTTCCCTTAGATAACTTTATAAGCTTCCAAGTCTGATTTTTGTAAAGAGAATAGCTTCACCCATCACTGCTTTCCACGGAGCTTAGTTGACACGTTTCAAAACTTCCTGAAAAGTGGTTGGCTCATCTCCATAAGCCATCAATGCATAAGCTACGCAATCCTCATAGCCATACCTAACTGGTGCCTTAATGGGTCTTTTCTCCCTTTTGTGCACCAAAGATTGTACATGTTGTTGCTGAGGTTCTTCAGTAGGAACCTCTTCCTCATCCACATCTATTTCAGACGTAGAATCCATTGGAGATGTAATCTCCACCTGCACAGTATCATCACCATTCTCTTCCACCTGAGTTGAAATCTCTTTGCTAGGGTGAAGCAAAGCTGACTCATCAAAATGTCACATCTCTACTGATCACAACCTTGTGATTTTGTGTACACCACAATTGGTATCCCTTGTCTCCCTCCTCATAGCCAATGAATATGGCCTTCTTCGCCCTTAGATCCAACTTACTCTCCCTAACATGATAATAAGCAGGACAACCAAATATTTTAAAGGAATCATAAACAACAGATTTTTTGGACCATACCTCAATAGGTGTCTTCAACTCTATGGCTGCACTTGGTGATCTGTTGATGATATAACACGTCGTATTTACTGCCTTAGCCTATAATTCATTACCCAATCCCGCATTGGATAACATGCACTGTGCTCTCTTCATAAGGGTCCAGTTCATCCATTCCACTACCCTATTTTGTTAAGTGTCTTTTTCATTGTAAAGTGTCTCACTATGCATTCACTTTGACCGTACTCCTTCAATGGGTCATTTTTATACTCTCCATCATTATCAAACCTAAGTTTTTTAACCTTCTTGCCAGTCTGGGTCTCTATCATAGCCTTCTGCACCTTAAACTTCTCGATGAAATCATCATTTGTCTTCATGACGTACACCCACACTCTCTTAGAAAAATCATCAATGAAAGTAACAATATACCTCACAGCTCCCTTGGACACTTCTTTACAAGGTCCCCACACATTCGAATGGATGTAATCCAAAGTACTTTTGGTAGGATGAACACATTTGCCAAAGTTCACCCTATGTTGTTTTCTATAAATACAATGCTCACAGAAACTAAGTTTGATCTCTTTCAATTTGTCAAGCACTCGTTGCTTACACAACACATCCATCCCCTTTTCGCTCATATGCCCCAATCACATATGCTATAGCTTCGCTTGATTAGATTCTTCATTATCTTCGGTACCCACAGCGGTTCCACTTACTATTATACATCCCGAAAGAAAATACAGATTTTCTTCCCTCTTCCCTTGGACTACTAACCTTGAGTTTGAATCTACAACCTTTAGAACTCCCCCTTCAGCTACAAATTTATAGCCCTTAGATTCTAAAGCACAGAGTGAAATCAAATTCTTCTTCAGTTTAGGAATGTGCCTAACCTCAAATAAGGTTGTCACCTTATCCTCATTGGTCTTGATCTGAATTGTTCCTATACCATCGAATTTACAAGCAAAGTTGTTTCCAAGCAATTCCGAACCACCATCTAACTCCCTATAAGAAGTGAACAAGTCTCTATTGGGACATATATGATAAGAACAACTAGAATCAAGAATCCATACACTACACCAGAATAGCAAATTTGTAACACATTGGTTTTTTAGTTTGTAACGATTATAACCGTTAATAATATTGTAACGATTATAACCGTTAATAACTAGTACAGATGTTAGAAAAAATCAAGGAATTAATGCTAAAACGATTGTTACGTTTATAATCGTGAGAAATAAACGTAAACCCCCAAAAGAGCCCGACTACTTCCGCGTTATTTTTTTCCGCTCCCGCCCCTTTTCACTTGTGTTTTTTTCTTCCTCGAAAAATTTTCAAGTTTCTTTCCCTTCCTCTCTCCATTGTTCTCGTTTTCCTCGTCAAATTCAGAGAAGCAGATCTGCAACTTCTCTCTCCATAGTTATAGAAGCCCTTGAAGAGGACGATGAAATGAACTGAGAAGATGGCGTGAACTAGATCTGCAACTTCTCTCTCGTTCTACTCGTCAGATGCGTGAACTGAGAAGATGGCGTGAACCGGATCTGCAACTTTCTCTCTCCGGCGGCAATATCTCCCACTCTCTCTGGTAAATGGTCGAGTTTTGGTCAGAAAATCATCCATCCTCTCTCTTACAAATAAATCTGTTGACTGGTAGTTTTGTTTATGTGAATTTAAAGATCTGGTGGTTTTGTGGATTTTGGAACTGAGGATTCAGTATTTCGAGTTGAAAAAAAAAAGTTTACTTATTTTTTAAAGTCTAATGTTCAGATCTCATCTGAAAAATTTCTCAAAATCTCTCTCTGTGTTAGGGTTTGTTCATTTATGTTGTTCATTTGGTGAAAATGAAGCGAAATTCACCTAGATCTAAAAGTCTTAGCTAACGAAACTCAACAAACCCTTACAAATCGTATCAGATCTGCTTCATTTCTCTTCCTCATCTCTCTCACTCGTTTCAGGCGGTGCTCTCTCCCCTCCCTCACTCATTTTAGGAGGAGCTTAAAACCTGCAACTTATCTCTCTCATTTTTCTGCACTTCGAGGCTTAAAATCTACAAGGTAATCTTTTCTCTCTGTCCCCTCTCTCTCTCTCTCTCTCTCTCTCTCACTCGCTCTCTTTGTTTCCCTTATCTGCTTCTCTCTCTCTTTTTCACAGGAGATTTAGGATTTTTCGTCAGAAGTATCAAAACGGAATCTGTGGGTTTCGATTTTATTTTTGTAATCGGTCCAGGGTTTTATGTTTACCAAACCCCTAAATTGATTTACTACATTCATACACATATTTTGAAGCTTTTCTTTATTTTTACCACAGCCTTAAATCGATTTAGGGTTTAGGGTTTAAACAGGGATTTTGTAATCAGTTTAGGGTTTTTTGTATGAGCTTTCCTTTATGCTTACTAAAGCCCTAAATCGATTTTGGGTTTAGAGTTTGATTATGGCTTTTTGTAATCGGTTTAGCTTTTTCTGTAATGGCTTTTCTTTATGCTTACCAAAGGCCTAAATAGATTTTTAGGGCTTTCATTTATTTTTGTTTTTTCCAAAATCCCCACAACCGAAGTTGATTTTAGGGGGGTTTTCAAATATTGAAAGACAGAGGAGGAGCTAGAGTGAAAAATCTATCAGTAGTTCCTATTTTTGTTAACAGATTCATTTTTCTCTTTGATTTTAATGACTACATACGGACAACTTTTCTTTTTTTCATGTAGTTCTTATTCGAAAGGTCTAGTGAGTGAGTTTCTCCATTCGTATACTTATTACTAGTACCTTTGGCACAATTAATTTACCATAAGACTCTTTAGTTTGGCTTGAAATTTTGTTTAGATATTGTGAAAGTTCTATTGAGAAAGCTTTATGAATTCATATTCTTAAATAAATACAGTGCGGCTAATCATTGTTATGCTTTTTATTTCCTGATTGATTGGTGCTTGTTACTCTGTTTTCTTAGTTTAGTAAGAAGTTTTGATTGAAGAAAGGATGAAAATTATGTCGGTTTTGAACTATTTAGTCTAGTTTGTATCAAATAGGAAACAAATTGAAACTGGAATTGATGTGGTCTGCTTTTGTAGAATGCTTCAATTTACTAGTTCCTTTTTAATGGTCTTCATTTTCTCCTTTTGCATTTTTTCTGTTTCCCATACTTTTTTTCGAAAATTATTTCTCAAACTTTTCATACCAATCTGGAATTATTTTGTCTCGATCATAAGACTACTCATTTCTCTTTATGGGAATTGGAAGAAGATTGGACCAAATTATTGAATTCGTAATAGGTTAAAACATTTCATCTTCTTCTTTCATTCTTTTTTTTCCCCCTTTTTTTATGATTAAATTTTTATCTAATCTTCTCTGCTATTAGTGTTTACATGAACTAGTCCAATTGTTATCATCTTGGATAGGGTATGTATCAAAAGTCAGGTCATTCACTCTTGACATTTTATGTCTACTTTGGAGATTCTATGAAGAAGGAATTAGGTGCCACTCATGTTAGGTAAACAAATAATATTTAATCATTTGTTTCAGATTTTTTTCTTGACTGGGTGGTTGTCCATGTTCTATTTAATGTATTGAGTTTAGTTTTTGTTGTGAGACTTTTGAAGAAAGGATAAGCTACTTGTGCACTTCAGAGTTTTGAGTCTCTTAAATATTTCTTACAAATTTTTAATTTATAATACCTCTTTTTATTAATTTTTTGTGTCATGAGTTCTCTATCTATTTATCAGTACATCCTCTTGTTTTTTTTTTGAATTGGTTAGGGGTAGTGATGATGTTCTTAACAGTGTTTTAGCTGGGTTTGGGACAGGAACTTTGTTAAAGCGGCGTGGGGGCCGAGATCTACGATTGTGGTAGGTTCTATTGGAGATTAGTTGTTGAAGTTGCGATTGCTGCGAACTAGGTCGTAAAGGTTTGTTATTTGTGCAACCCATTTGCATTATTAAAAAAAGAAAAAGTAAAAGGATCTGAGATTTACAAGGGTATAGTACTCTTTTTTTTCTTTTCTTTTTTTTCTTTTAAGGCTATACACTACATGTTAAATTTAGCTACTACATATTTTATTTTGGATTGTCTAAAGCTTGATTAGGGGAATCTTGTGTTATAGACTATCGTGGTAGTATGTTGGTAATTGTGTACTTATGATTCATTTTTGGTGGAGTTTGAAAGGTTCAAATTTGATTATGATGTAAATGCTATGATGCTTTCAAACTTAGTATGTTTTGTATTAGGATTTCTTTGAAATGTCCTCTAGATAAGTTTGACGAACGTATCAAATGTTGCAAGCATATAAAGTTTCTCCAGACCCATATATCTTATTGTAATCCCCTCTCTCTTATGTGCTATGCCCCAACATGAGAATTTTTTTTGGCATTTTGAGAGACTGGTATTTATTCATGGTGTTGGCTGACAATTGCTTGATCTGTATTCACCAAATTTTAATAATCCAAAGATGACAGTGTTGGATGCTTTGAATTCTGCACTTAATGAGGATATGTCGCGGATCCAAAGTCTTTTTGATTGGTAAAGAGGTATTAGCAGAAACAATAGGATTTTCCCTCCACTTTGGAGGTTTTTTTTAAAAAAAAAATGAGAAACAATAAGGTTTAACAATACTTGAACCATGTCATACTTGTGGTCCTCTGTTGGATGACCACGGTGAACCTAACTATTCATTATGTTATTAAATTTGATCAGTTAATATGCTTGAACTTGCACAAATTTTTTTTTTATCTCATTTAATGCTAGGTAGCATCTCACTGCATATTTGTTATAACGTTTGCTTGCTGGCTTTGCAGGGATAGGAGTTGGTGTTGAAGTCAAAACAATGAGATAGGGCATGGGTTGGCCAAAGCACGTTAAATGTTCAGGAATTTTTTCAAAGAGCAAGTAATTTGGTTGGCCTTTATAAACCTTTTTATCAATTTCTAAATGAAATTATTTGGCGTTAAGCTTCCCCTATGAAATTGATGGAGTATTTGCCATTGTGTTCCACTCAATGATTGTTTTGCAGACATTTCAGTGTGAGTCCTCACTGTTTTCCTTACTTATTTCAGGTATACTGGTAACGTTTTTGGTTCACATAAATGGGTTACTCTCGAGAAATGACTAACCTTTTTTTGGTAAGATTCTTCTCTTGAAGCCTCTGTTATTTCTCTATGTATGATTGACTTCACTCTTGAATTTTTCTGAAGGTTACTTGTTGGCAATTTTTTATATTTTTGGAAATTATAAGCTGTACTAGCTGCTCGACTTTCTATTTGTATTGGGATCTTACTAGCTAGTTGGCACTATATAGATTTTTATGAAATAACATGTAAAGTGATGGCTATAAGTTTCTTGAACTTATATAGGTCATGACAGGAAGCAGTTGCAGTACCTTGGAGAACACTCCCCTGGGTTGTGTTAAAGGTTTAATTTCTTGCTGCCTTTACAAAAAAAAAGTTTTAGATTTCTTTTATGCCTTCTCTTTGAACTTGTTGATAGCATTGTTAGGAACATGCAATTTCCCCTTACGCTGCAGATGGCATTCTAAAACCATTCTTGATTGGTTTATGATTTTGTGTATCTTCTTTTGTAGATAACTTTTCCTTTTACGGATTTGACACACTTCTTTCCACACATTAATGAGTATGAATTGATCTCTTTAGTTTCTTTGATTTCCAACATTTTCTTGTAGAGAAGTGCATATGCTCGAAGATTGCAAATGCTTACATTTCTATTGTATACGACTTGCTATTGTTGTTTACATGTTGTTTTAGTTTACCTTCTATGCTTTTGACAATATATGGTTTTTGTACAGAAAAAATTCTTAATTTATATTAGTCCAAGTGATTAGGGCGAGGCGCCGTTTGTCATGATCAGTTCAACATCCTTTTTAGTTAATTATAGAGTTCCACATATGGATATACACTTGTAGTCTAGTTCCAGCAAATTAACTACTCCCCATTTTCTTGATTGTTTTTGTGGATAGTTTATTTTGAAGTATGTTCTAGTTAGAAAGATTAAGTTTAACTATAGGACCATGGTGAGTTCAAGTAATAGCCATAGTTGAACTATATCTTATAATACTTGCACCCAATTGTTGGTCTACTTCTTAGATGCTAAGATTTTATACAATGGAATGAACCTAGCTAGTTTCTTAAATTTCATGTATTTGGGTTTGAAAAATGTGCTAGAAGTTCTCTTTTTGAGAAAGTGAAGCAAGTTTCATTAATTTAATGAGTGTAAGCAAAGATTATACCCAAAAGTTATGTCCTTAAGCATGTAAGGCTGATTGGGACTAACTAGATTAGCTTCTTATGCAGAGAAGATCCTTAAGGATGTAAATACTTGTCAAATGTGGTTGTTAATTTCCCTGTAATTCTCATTCTTCAGAGAAACCTTATAATAACAATTTTTCTTCTCTTGTAATAGATAGTCCTCTAGTTATTTCTTAAAGATCATTTATAAAAGGTGCTGATTTTTCCTTAGGAGCCTTTTCTTCCTTAAAATTTTGCAGGTAACCAAGTTCAAGTGTGTTCTTCAACAAAGCATATCCTCCACATAAAGTGTTGCTGGATGTAAGGGAGAAGTTGGAGTAGTAATTATTTTTGCAAAACTTTGTTTCATCAAACTTAAACTTTTTTGTTATTGGTAGTAGTAATGATAATGAAAGAGGAATGCCCATTTTTGTTGTTTGGATTCAATTTAGTGCTCTCTTGTTTAATATTTGCATGTGTGAGGGAATGAAGGGTTTTATCTGGGTGAGAATGGAATTTTTGGGTTAGAGGTTTTGGGTGCAGGTGCAGACGTGCAATGAGCTCCAAATAGAGGCCCAAATGAAAATAAATTTTTTTTAAAAAAATTTTAGAAATTTGTAACGGTTATAACCGTGACAAATCAGAAGACACATCTTTAACGCTTATAACCGTGACAAATTTTAATAAATTCACAAAATTTCCTAGTAAAATAAACGTGACAAACCTTCAATAGTAACGATTATAATCGTGACAAATAAATAAATTTATAACGATTATAAGCGTGACAAAGCATTCGTTACAAATTAATAACGCCATATTTACAATGTTTATAATCGTGATAAAAATTTTTAGTCACGGTTATAACCGTGACAAAATGGCTATTTTGGTGTAGTGATACCTTCTGATGATCACCAATCGTGACCGTCAACAACTCTCCTGCATCTGACTCATCCTCAGCTATAGCTGCTTGCAAACTTGATCCTTCTCCATTCCTAGGCGGCTTGAGCTTGGAACAACCCCTCTTCATGTGCCCTTTCTTGTGATATCAATATCATTCAATCTCATTCTTGGCCTTTTCTTTTCTAAATTACTTATTTTTGGATTTATTTTCGTTCCCATTCATAAATAAAGCCTGAGCTTCATAGCCTGAGCTTCATCAGGCACTAATTCTCCAACATTAGATAACTCACAAATAGCCTTATTGAAATTATTAATGTGTTCATTCATAGCCGTACCTTCCTTGTACCAAAAGCGATACAATTGCTTTATCCGAAATAACCTATTTGAGAGAGACTTCGTCATGTACAAGTTCTCCAACTTTGTCTACCACGACGTTGCCAATTCTTTATGCAGCACATTGTATGTGACTTCCCGTGCCAAACACAACCGAACAGCAGTACATGCTTGTAGATCATATTCTTCCCATTCATCCTTATCCATATCCGTTGGTTTTCCTTTCAAGACCTTATGTTAACCTTGTTGGATCAGCGAATCCTTCACTTAAACTTGCTACAGTCCAAAGTTTGTCTTCCCCAAATTTCTCTATATCGAACCTTAAGTTCGAAACCTTCACATGTTTTGATGCCATCTCAAGTACAAATTAAATATATCTAAAAGCTCTGATACCAGTTTGTTAGGATTTAGGGATCGATTCAACCACAAACAAAAGATTAACAACTAAACGATGCAAACAAAAACGTAAAGCAGGAAACAAACAAACAACCACAACGCACAAGATTTACGTGGTTCGACAAGATTGCCTACATCCACGAACGACGATGAATCTTTCCACTATAATGAAAATCACAAAAAACAGTTATAAGGCACTTACCTCACACGACAACCCATGCTCCAAGCCTCACAACCCTTCCAAGAGTTCTCTCAAACCTTCGATGTTGAAAAGCTCGCACAAATATTGCTCTTAGAATTCGCTCTCCTAGAAAAACCTATGACAACTTCTTTATATAGGCTTACAAAGATATCCACGAAATTGGAGGAAACCCAAGTCCAAAAGGACTCAAAATAGCACTTTTCGTATCATAACTGCCATTACTAGCAGCGAACGCTTTCGAAAGCATCCCTCTCGTTAGCTCTGCGAAACTGCTTTCAAAAGTAGCACCCCGCTTTCGAAAGCCAAAACTGTAACGACCCAAAATAATTTAGTTGACCAGTCAATGTCAATTCGAGTCAAATTGAGTCTAGTCCAATACTTTGACCTTGAAACCAATTAATTATTAAAATAATTAAGCTTAGTGTTTAAAATAATTAAAATTGGGATTAAATAATGAGTTTTTGTTCGGAGAATTATTTGAAGAATCTAACTATACAAATGGATAGATCTCGAAAAGTTATTGAATTTCGACTACTCATGCGTGAAAATCGGATACTGTATGAGGCCGATTCGAGACTCGGAACACGATTTTGACCAATACCGAATGTACCCGCGATTTTGACCACAATTTTGGCCAATTGTGCTTTATTTAGATGTGTATACACTATATATATATGTATGGGTGATGTATTAAAAAGTAACTTTGTAAGTTACTCCTTTGTATACACATAATTTGTATGTATGTGCATATACCATAGTGTAGCCCATGTAGTTATCTCTTATTTTTTTATTTTTAGGCTTTCCTTTTAAATCCACCGGTTAGATTTTAGTTAAAAGAAAAAGAGAAAAACCTCTCTTATGTCAAACTAGTAAAGAGAGAGTGAGAGAGAAGGAAAGAGAAGAAGAGAGAGATGATGGGAGAGAAAGTGAAAGAAAGGGAAGAAGAAAGAAAGAAGGAGAGAAGGAAAGAAAGAGAGGGACGGCAAGGAGGGAGAGAGACATGGAGAAAGAGAGAGAGAAGAAAAGAAGAGGAAGAAGAAGATGACGATGGTGATGATGATGACGACGACGGCGCCGACGACGCCAACGCCGACGACGGTGACAGTAGAGAAAGATAAGAGAAAGATGAAGATGAAGTTGGTCCTTCATCCTAGCAAGAAATTCATGACATGGAGGTATAATTGGCTACCTTCAATTTATTATTCTTTTTGCTGAAATTGTTTTGAGTGAGTTTGAATTAGTAAAATTTCCTTTATTATGATAGATTACTGATTAGGTTATAGATAATAGGTTAGTTGATTTCTTAGAGACAGATCCAACTAGGGTTTTATAACTAAGTAGGTATGTAGTTAATTAAATTAGTTTAAAGAAATTGGATATCAGATTATTTGGGTTACGATTTTGAGGAATTAGGATTATTTATAGATGGAATTAATTAAATAAAATTCCATAACCCTCAACTTTAAGATAGTTATGACAAGTACATATTTGTGAAGTTTTGATTTGAGAAAATTAGGTTCAGAACTTTTGCTGGAAATAATTGAAGAGTTCTGAGTTGAAAGAGGATATTTGGAGTAATTTGGGTTTGAAATCCTACAGCCCTTATTTGATTTGATAAGGTATTTTCACAGATTAAGGGTTTGTAGGTGTTAAGAGAGAATGATTAAAGGTATTTAGATCTTGTAGAGACTATTTAGGTTTTTAGATTACCAAATTATTTGTATGAGTTTAATGTGAATAGTATAGAATTCTGAAAGTGAATTGAATATATTATTTACAGTTGGGAGTTTATACTAGGACCAATTATTGGAGGCGAACAACACAATAAAGAGCTAGCCTTACGAGATTTGAGGTAAGAACTTATAAATACTCTCTTGTAGCCATTAAAGTACTTTCAATGCTTTTGTTAGGGTTTAGATTTGTAATCAAATGTAATTATTTTGCAAAGCATGCATGATTTACTCGTAATATCCTGATGTGAAAATGATTCTCCAAAAATATATAGTTTTACATAGTGATGTAAAATAGTATTAGTTATTTCATTAAAAATAACTAGATTTCTAATAATTAGTATATATGGATGAATTATATACATATATATAGATGATTCTTTTCTTACTTATAGTTAAATAAACTATATTTTCAAAAGAATCGAGACTTAATCATTATCGAGCTTTGGGGATGGGTATATTTTCAAAGCCAAATGGATTTTGGGGTTCTTATAATATAAATATTTTACTTCCTTCCATCTGTTAGGAGAAGTAGTTGTTTTGAGATTATATGTGGGATGGAGGTTCCCAGTTGTTGGGTATGTGTTGGTGATTCCCTAGGTACGGGCTTTCCCACAGAATATATACTATATATGTTATGCTGGGCTTCCCCCGGCTATGATTATTACCGGCTTTTCTTGGATTATATTACGAACTTTCCCCCGATTACCCTGCTTTCCTCGGATTATATTACCGGCTTTCCTCGGAATAATATTAGATGGGAGATCACAACATATACATGGATGCTAGTTTTTATAGGAAAAAGTATTTTCTACTACTAAAACTTGTAGTATTATAATATGTATTTTAAGGTGATCTGGAAAAAGATGTTGAATGCCTACACGAGCAAATCATTGAAGTTTTCTGAAAAATAATATTTTGTTATGTATTTTCATTATGTTTTCCTGTCTCATGACAAGAGTGGGACTATCATGATATAGAAAAATTATTGAAATCTAGGTTATTCTATTTCTCTTTTGGGAAAACCATGTTTGGATAGGTACGTTTATGATTCTAGAAATGGTGAGGTTACATGTTTCCTAGATTAGGCGAAGACTTGAGGAGCGTAATAACTCCTGGATTATTTTAATAGTCATTAAGATGTCTGCACGAGTGAAACGGCTGACTGCCGCATAAACAGCTACATCGACAAATTATGGTCAAGGGTCCACCTGAACCCAAATTATAAGCTAGCGTGCTTCTCACACCAACCGATAAATCAGTCGCTCGGTCAGGAATCAGGAACTAACGATGGGGTTCCACATCGGTTAAGTTGGAACACGATTTTGCTCACTGACTAGGAGCTGAAACATCTAGTCGTGGCCTCTTCACTCTAAGATTATTACACTACACAACATTATGATGGTGAGATGTTGTTAGTTTATCTATACTTATATGGGTAAGTGAATGGTTATCGGTTTATGTTGTAGTAAAGGTACCAAATGCTTTTACATTACTGTATTATGATTTCTCGATTTTTTTAAATCCTGCATTGTCTTAAATTCATATTAGTGACTACCTGTTAGTATTATAAGTTCTCACTGTGCTTTTTGCTCAGGAAATCGAGGAGACAATAGATTATTGGACGTTGTGTCATTTGAGGAGGCTGGTATAGGGAGACTTTCTACCTCAGGTTTATTATACTTGAGGTGTTGTTATTATTCAGTTATGATGCAGTTATTTTTCCTTCAATTGTATATATATTTTTGAACTTTATACTGTAAAACAAACACACTTATGTTTATATTGTATCATTGACAAATCTTATCTATGTATTACTTTTTTAAAAGCGAGAGATCGTTTTAGAATTATGATTTGGATCCAGCCTAGTGGATGACTAGGTATTTTATATTGATGAATATGGTTGGTTGGACATGATGAGAAGATATGACAAGTGTGGATGAATGAAATGATTTAGAAAATATTTATTGTGGATGAATCATCTCTTTTACAGGTTTATGACAGGTTTCAGACCCTGAAAATACAGGGGAAACTCTGGCAAATTTTCCGTTGGGCCTAACCATATTTTGAGGTGATTAAAGTTCTGACGAATTAGATTAGCTTAACTCTGATTTAAGTTCATAAACCTCCTTTTAGGTTTGTTTTAGTATTGTTTAATCACCTGGTATAGTAAACCTAACGCCTTGAGATGCGATTCAATCTCTTAGAGATTTGAGTTTTAAATTGGTGCGTTACAAAAACCATTTGTCAAGTTTTCTTCAATGGTTTCAAAACTTACCTCCTCAGTTTCGAAACCAAAAACCATCTGTTATGGTTTCCCAATTTGGTTTCGAAATCAAGTTCACCTCAACTGACATGCTTCCGTCATGTTGTTTTCGAAAGGGCTCCTCGTTTTTGAAACTGGCCTCAGTTTTTGCCAAAACTTTACAGAACCTGCATGAAATGATCATCAAGGGCTCGATACATCAGCGACAATGTGTCGAGCAAGTGGTCTTGCATACTCTACCTACCGCCACTTCATTACATTCAATAGCCATCACACAAGGTGGACAACCATATATTTACACGTATCATAACAAGTACATTTTTTGCCACTGGCTTTATGACGTTTCAGATAGAATGTAAGCCCACGGGTCCTAAGGATTTTGTGGAGGATTCTATAATTTAAATGGACCCCATAAATTTTATCACTTGGAACTATAGACTAAGCATTTTTTTTAAATAACATAAATTTTATCTGTCTACTTAGAACTTAATTTTGCACTTACACACAATGTTTAAAAAATGTTCCGTTATAATGGTTATAACGGCCGTTATAACGGTAACGCTCATATGGCGTTACGTTATTTCACTATAATGTCGTTATATTGTTATGGTCGTTTTTTACCGTTATAACAGTTATAACTACAGTTATTTTATTTTAAAAAGCAAAAAATAACATAAAAAATAATTTTAGCATATTTAACATTTTTTTTTAAATTTAAAAATGTTATTTTCTGTTATAACAACCGTTATTTTATGTTATTATGGTGTTTTTCCTGATTTAACACAAATCTCCATTTAGAGGTCAAAAGCATTATAACGGTCATTATAACGGCTATAACGGTAGTAGTCCCCTACTGTTATACCGTTATAATGATTGTTTTCAAACATTGCTTACATGTATGAGTCTGGATCCGTGTACATAATTATTTAGACATTATGTTTACAAGGTTCCTTTGGGGCCTATATGATGAGGAACTGTAGATGATGATTTTTAGAAGGTGCTGATGTGAAAGTCAAATGATGAGTTGGATGAGTCCAACTAGATTCAGATCTGAAAGAGGTGACTCCGAGACTTCACCTAAGTCAAGTAGATGACTGTTCTGAGTTCGTTATGCCGTGGGAGAGGAGATAGGGAAGCCTGGTGAGAAAGGAAGCAAAGAGTGGACAGAGGTTGACTGCAAGAACCCATATATTCAATGAATTGTTGTTCTGTTGTTGTTCTTGTCCCCTCAAATGAGAGGTAGAGGTCCTATATTTATACTTGGGGTTCTCGGTGGTTACTTATTATACAATTATGAGCATAATGATGTCTGCTACACATAATTATAGACATAACTAGTTATTGTTACATGTAATTATGAGCATAATGGGTGTAGTAATGTATGCCAAATTGTAACAGTCATTGAGTAATATACATCAACATCGTAACGGTCATTGAGTAATGCACATCGTGTCGAGCCTCCTCGTCCATCTCCATATATTTTTCATCATCCCAATTATGCTGGAGGACCTGCTGATCGGTCTTTTATCTTTTCCGCTTCAAATACTTATGACTCTTCGTTACCTTCTTCCTCTTCCTCGCCTGTTGCGCCTCTCTCTCTGCACTCTTTTTGGTCTCCTTTCATTTCATCTTCAATAAGATATTTATCACCTTCCACTTCATCAACCTCAACTAGTTCTCCTTCTCCTTCACCTGTGCTTTCTCCTGATTTTGCTTCCCGACTAGTTCGTGATCGTCAACCTTATTTCTATCTCAAAGATTATATTTTCTCTAAACAAGGTTGCACGTCCTCATCGCTCTATCCTCTCACAAAATTTTTTCTTTTTGATTAATTCTTTCCTGCTCATCGTGTTTTCCTTGTTCGGTTCTTCTTACAGAAGAACCAACATCTTTTTCTAAAGCAATGAAACACAAGGAATGGCGTAGTGCCATGGCTAAAGAATTTTCGACTTTGAAATCTAATAATACATAGACTCTGACTTTTTTCCTACCCAAGAAATTAGTTGTTGGCTGTAAATGAATTTTTAATATCTCCAATGCACGTTATAAAGCTCGCCTCGTAGCTAAGAGTTATACGCAACAAGAAGGTATTGATTATCATGATACATTCGCTCACATTGCAAAACTTGTTACGGTTCGAGTTTTGCTTTCTCTTGCTTCCATTCGTGGTTGGTCTTTACATTAACTTGATGTAAATAATGCATTTCTTCGGTGATCTTCATGAGGATGTTTACATAAAACTCCCTCCAGGTTTTTATCCTAAATCTATGACCCATGTTTGTAACTTAACAAATCTCTTTATGTCCTTAAAAAGGCATCTCGTCAGTGATTTGCTAAATTTTCAACTGTTCTTCTTCGTTAGAGTTTTTTTTAGTCCCTTGCTGATTATTCACTTTTCACCAAACATCCTGGATCTCTATCTCTTTATGTCCTTGTAATAGAGATTCTGAAATTTGTTTACTCAAATCACATCTTAAGACTCAATTTTGTATAAAAGATCTAGGTCGACCGCAATATTTTCTTGGCATTAAGGTTTTTCGATCCCCAAGTGGGATTTTCTTATGTTATTGTAAATATGTTCTTGATATTCTTAAAAATTGTAACGACCCAAAATAATTTTGTTGACTTTAGTGAGTCAAGTTGAGTCGAGTCCAACGCTTTAATCGTGGAACCTATTAGGTGTTAAAATAATTAAGTCTAGGATTAAATAATGAGTTTTTTTCGGAGCATAATTTGAAGAATCCAACCGTACGAATGGATAAATCTCAAAAAGTTATTCAATTTCGACCTCTCACGCACGAAAATCGGACACTAAATGATCCCAAACCAAGGCCCGGAACACGATTTTGACCAATACCGAAGGTAACCGCAATTTTGACCAATTAAACTTTATTTAATTGTGTATACATACTATATATATGTATGGGTGATGTATTAATAAGTAACCTTATAAATTTTTCTTTTATATACACATAATTTGTTGTATGTGCTTATACCTTAGTATAACCCAAGTAATTATTCTTTTTATTATCATTATTATTATTATTATTATTTTAGCTTTTCTTTTTTTTTTCTTCACTGCCTTTGTTAGGTTTTATAGGAAAGAGAGAGAGAAATCTCTCTTATACCATACAGTAGAGATTGAGAGACAGAGAGAGAAACGGTGAGAAGAGAGAATGAGAGAAGGAGAGAGATAGAGAAAAGAAGAAGAAGATGATGACGATGGTTCAATAGGGAAATCGTAGGGACCATTTAATTTGTTGATTGAGGTATAAATTTGGAACCCTAGCTCTTAATTTTATTTTAATTAGATATTTTATGTTGTTATTCCTTAGTTTTCAATTTTAGGGTTGATTTGTTAATAGTTTAAGGTTTGATTAGACCTTTCAAACCCTTAATTGATGAAATTGATAATTAGGAGGGTTGATTTTGACCCAAATTTATTGTTTTGGGTTAGATTGAAGGATTCAGAGGTCTAAATCAATTGAAGAGGATATTTAGAGCAAATTGGATTTGTAATCGTAAAGCCCTTATTTGATTTGATAAGGACCTAGTTTGGGAGTTATTTGAAGAACTTGAGATTGATTTTGATTTTGTGGTTAAATTCTAGTGGACTGAATTTGTTAGTGGTGGCAAATTCAAAAATTGAATTTTAGGTTCAATGATTTTGAGCTATTTGGTTTCCTCTTATTAATATTAAAAGAGGATGGCTAAAGGGACTTGGACCCTTGTAGTGACTGTTTAGGGTCGAATTTAGATTCCTAGACTATTCTATATGAAATTAGTATGAATTGAATTGAGTTTTGAAAGTGAATTAAATGTGTTGTTACAGTTGGGAGTGTGTACTAATACCAGTACACTAATTGGAGGAAATTAATGCAGTAAAGAGTTAGCCTTGCGGGATTTGAGGTAGGAACTTATAATACTCTCTTATAGCCATTAAAGTACTTTCAATGCTTTGATAGGATTTAGATTTATAAATCAAATGTAATTATTTTGCAAAGCATGCATGATTTATTTGTGATGTCCTATTGATGTGAAAATGATTTCCCAAAAGTATAGTTTTACATAGTGATGTAAAACAGTAATAGTTATTTTTAAAATACTTTGATTCTAATAATTATATATATGAATGAGTTATATACATATATAAGTATATGGATGATTCTTTTCTTACATATAATTAAATAAACTATATTTTCCAAAGAATCGAGACTTAATCGTTATCGAGCTTTTGTGATGGGTATATTTTCAAAAATCAAATGGAGTTTTGGGGTTCTTATATTATAAATATTTTATTTCCTTCTATCTGTTGGTAGAAGTAGTTGTTTTGAGATGATGTGTAGGATGGAGGTTCCCAGTTGTTGGGTATGTATTGGTAATCCTAGGTACGGGCTTTCCCCCAGAATATATACTATATAAGTTATGTTGGGCTTTCCTCCGGCTATGATTATTACCGGCTTTCCCCGGATTATATTACGGGCTTTCCCCCGATTACCCGTCTTTCCCCAGATTATATTACCGGCTTTCCCCGGAATAATATTAGATGGAAAATCACAACATATACATGGTTGTTAGCTTTTGTAGAAAAAAGTATGTTCTACTACTAAAACTTATACTATTATATTATATATCTTTTGGTGATCCGAAAATAGATTTGTAATGCCTATACGAGCAAATCATTGAAAAACAATGATTTGTTCCATATTTTCATTATGTTTTCCTATCTCATGACAGGAATGGGACTCTCATGATATAGGAAAACTATTGAAATCTAGGTTATTCTATTTCTCTTTCTAGAAAACCATGTTTGGATATGTATGTGTATGATTCTAAAAATGGTGAGGTTACATGCTGCCTAGATTAGGTGAAGACTTGAGGAGCATAACAACTCCTGGATTATTTTAATGATCATTAAAATATCTGCACGAGTCAAACGGCTGACCACCGTGACAACGACTACATCGGCAAATTATGGTCAAGGGTCCACCTGAACCCAAATCATGAGCCAGCGTGCTTCTCACAAAAAAACCAATAAATCAGTCGCTCGGTCGGAAATTAGGAATTAACAATTGGGTTCCATATCGGTTAAGTTGGAACACGATTTGGTCACTGACTAGGAGCTGAAACATCTAGTCGTGGCCTCTTCACTCTAATATGATTACACTATGCAATATTATGATGTGAGATGTTGTTAGTTTATATTTACTTATATGGGTAAGTGAATGGTTATCGGTTTATGTTGTAGAACAAGTACCAACTACTTTTACATTACTGTATTATAATTTCTCGATTTTCTTTTAAACCTGCGTTGTCTTAAATTCATGTTAGTGACTATTTGTTAGTATTATAAGTTTCTTACTGAGCTTTTTGCTCAGATCCAGGAGATATTACTGCAGAGGGAAACGAGGATATAGGAGAGGATTGGTCGGACTATATCTATATCCTTTGAGGAGATCTATATAGAAAGTACGTCAACGATAGCTTTCTTACACTTGAGGTGTTGTATTTTAGCCTTTTTGAGGTGCATGTTATCTTACTTGTTTTGTATATATTTTCTTAAGATATGTATATAAGACAAACACACTTATATATATTATATCACTTAACTCAAGTTATCTATGTATATTATTAAGTGAGGCATCATTTTAGAATTGTGGTTTGAATCCAGCCTAGTGGATGACTAGGTATTATTATTTCGATGAAGTAAGGTAGATTGGCCCTGATAAGATGATATATCTATCGTGGATGAATAAAATAATTTAGGTAGTATTATTGTGGATAAATCATCTGTTTTACAGGTTTATGACAGGTTGAGAACCCTGAAAATACAGGGGTAACTGTGGCGAATTTTTCGTTGGGCCTATCCATATTTTAAGGTGATTAAGTTTTCCCGAACTAGATTAGTTTAACTCTGATTAGGTTTGTAAACCTTGCTTAGGTTTGTTTAGTACTAATTAGTCACCTCGTGTAGTAAGCCTAACGCCTCGAGATGCGACTCAATTTCTTAGAGATTTGAGTTTCGAATTAGGGCGTTACAGACATGGTATCAGAGCGTTAGTATTAGATCCGAATTGGGAAGTAAAAGACGTTAATATAAAATTTATAAAGATTAAAAGACATATTATTATTATTTTCTTGATTTTCTCTATGTATATGATTATATGTCTCTATTTTATTTTAAAGATGTGTCTTTTATAGGAGGTAGATTATGGAGATGTTTGGAGAAGGTACTTCAAATCGAAGTTCGAAAAATGATAAAATGGACAAAATGATGGCAATGATTGAACAGGTGGCAAAAAATCAATCATAAATGGGGACTTAGGTTATTGATATCTCAGATAGGCAAGCACGACTTGAGGCATTACCGCAGTCATCACAATAAGTTGAACCTCCAATCCAAAATTCCCCTTGTTGTTCAGAGAAAGGAAGTAATGTTTGAACCTATAAACCATCAAGTTGGGAAGTTACTGGCAGAGTTTAACAAATTGCGTCCAACATCATTCGGAGGATCTTCTGATCCAAACGCTGCAGAAAATTGGCTACTTGATATGGATTCTATGTTAAAACCAATGGAGTGCAATACTTTTCAGTGTGTGATGTTAGTCACTTTTATGCTTCGAGGTGCAACCAAGATATGGTGGAGGTCAGTGAAAGATGTCCAAACTGAGCCACTTGATTGGCAAGATTTCAGGAGCTATTTCTAAAAAAGTATGTGACTGAGAGTGCTCGAGACAGGAAGCATCAAGAATTTATGAATCTTGTACAAGGAAATCTTACTGTGAGTGAGTATGAGGAGAGGTTTACAGCTTTATCTCGATATGGTCTAGAACAAATCTCCACAGATGTGACGAAAGCCAAGAAGTTTATTCGAGGCCTTAAAATGTATATCAGGGGAAGGATGGCTCCATTCTAGATCCGTTCATATATTGAGGCAGTTAGTAAAGCTTTGAGTATTGAAAGAGAAAATGAGGATATACAAGCAACTAGAGGACAGATGGGGAGGACTAGACAACTTCCTCAGCAATTCCAGGTAAGACAGGATCCTAATAAGAGACATGTAGTCCCAACTTCTTCCGGACAGTTGAGTTACAGACCAGTTAGACAGCAATGGCAAGCGGTGCGACTAGTAATTTCGCAACCAGGTCAACAGGCTACCAGACCACCTGCACCTGCACAGAATAATCAATTTGTACCTAGAGGAGTACAACCATCGCCTGTAAGACCTCAGGGACAGGTAGTTAGACCACAGGGACAGATAATTCGACTGCAACAAGTACAACAACCAGGGCAAGCAAATTCAAGTCAGATCAAGTGTTTTAACTGTAATGAGATGGGTCACATGAAGAGGCAGTGCCCGAAACTACCAAGACAGATGGGACTTTCAACACCACAGATACAGGGGACGCTCTACACTATTGTTACAGAAGATACACCTGTGGAAGAAATACAAGCTTTGAGTATTGAAAGAGAAAATGAGGATATATAAGCAACTAGAGGACAGATGGGGAGGACTAGACAACTTCCTCAGCAATTCCAGGTAAGACAGGATCCTAATAAGAGACATGTAGTCCCAACTTCTTCCGGACAATTGAGTTACAGACCAGTTAGACAGCAATGGCAAGCGGTGCGACTAGTAATTTCGCAACCATGTCAACAGGCTACCAGACCACCTGCACCTGCACATAATAATCAATTTGTACCTAGAGGAGTACAACCATCGCCTGTAAGACCTCAGGGACAGATAATTCGACTGCAACAAGTACAACAACCAGGGCAAGCAAATTCAAGTCAGATCAAGTGTTTTAACTGTAATGAGATGGGTCACATGAAGAGGCAGTGCCCGAAACTACCAAGACAGATGGGACTTTCAACACCACAGATACAGGGGACGCTTTACACTATTGTTACAGAAGATATACCTGTGGAAGAAATACAAGCTTTGAGTATTGAAAGAGAAAATGAGGATATATAAGCAACTAGAGGACAGATGGGGAGGACTAGACAACTTCCTCAGCAATTCCAGGTAAGACAGGATCCTAATAAGAGACATGTAGTCCCAACTTCTTCCGGACAATTGAGTTACAGACCAGTTAGACAGCAATGGCAAGCGGTGCGACTAGTAATTTCGCAACCAGGTCAACAGGCTACCAGACCACCTGCACCTGCACATAATAATCAATTTGTACCTAGAGGAGTACAACCATCGCCTGTAAGACCTCAGGGACAGGTAGTTAGACCATAGGGACAGATAATTCGACTGCAACAAGTACAACAACCAGGGCAAGCAAATTCAAGTCAGATCAAGTGTTTTAACTGTAATGAGATGGGTCACATGAAGAGGCAGTGCCCGAAACTACCAAGACAGATGGGACTTTCAACACCACAGATACAGGGGACGCTTTACACTATTGTTACAGAAGATACACCTGTGGAAGAAATACCACGGGAGGATGCTTTACTTTATGCCATAACACAGGAAGATGCATCTGCTTCTGATCAAGTAGTGGAAGGTACAATTTCCTTATTTCGTCATTCAGTTCATGTTTTAATTGATTCTGGATCTACACATTCTTTTATCGATACACGTATGGTAAAAATACTTGGATTGATAATGACAGAGACTGGAAAGAAATTATCATTATGTACACCATTGGGAGGTAAGACCATTCTTTTTAGAGTTTGTCAATCGTGCATAGTGAATGTTGATAACCAAAATATGAAGGCAGATTTGGTAGTATTAGATCTAAAAGATTTTGATGTGATTCTTGGTATGGATTGGTTAGTTGCGTATCACGCTCATGTGGATTGTTTTGCGAAAACAGTCATATTTCAAATACCAGGAAAACCGACCTTCACTTTTACTGGTTGTAAGAAACCGGTAACTCAATCAAGAAAGATAAAGAAAGCAGGTAATGCAGATGAAATTGGGTTGTTAGCTAGTATTAAAGAGGATGAACAACCAACATTTTCTCTTGATACAATTTCAATTGTTAAAGAGTTTGAAGATGTATTTCCAGAAGTATTACCAGGGTTACCTCCAACGAGAGATAGATTTTTCTATCGATCTTTTGCCAGGTACTTCTCCTATCTCAATTAGATTTTATCGAATGGCTCCATTAGAAACAAAGGAGTTGAAGTCTCAAATAGATGAATTGAAAGAATTGGGATTCATTCGACAAAGTTTTTCACCGTGGGGAGCTCCAGTTTATTTGTTAAGAAGAAGGATGGATCATTCAGGTTATGTATTGATTATCGACAGTTAAATTAGGTGACAATCAAGAACAAATACCCTCTTCCAAGAATTGATGATTTATTTGATCAATTAAGAGGAGCTAATTATTTTTCAAAGATAGACCTTAGATCTGGATATCATATTGAGGATAAGAGAGGAAGACATTGAAAAGATAGCTTTTCGAACACGTTTGGGACATTTTGAATATCTAGTGATGCCATTTGGTTTGACAAATTCTCCAGCTACATTTATGGATTTGATGCATAGAATATTCTGGAAGTATCTGGATCAATTTGTCATAGTGTTCATTGATGATATTCTGATTTACTTTAAGACTCAAGAGGATCATGAAGAACATTTGAGGATTATTCTCCAAACTTTACGTGATCATAAACTTTATGGTAAATTTAGCAAATGTGAATTTTGGTTGAGTGAAGTAAAATTCCTTGGGCATGTTGTGTCAAGGAATGGAATTTCTATGGACCCTTCTAAAGTGGAGACTGTTTTAAATTGGTAGCGCCCTACATTAGTGACTGAGATACAGAGTTTCTTGGGACTTGCAGGATATTATTGTCGATTTGTCCAAGGATTTTCTAGTATCGCTTCGTCACTGACACGGTTAACTCAGAAGGGTGTTAAATTTGTGTGGTCTGANAAGTCTCAAATAGATGAATTTAAAGAATTGGGATTCATTCGACAAAGTTTTTCACCGTGGGGAGCTCCAGTTTATTTGTTAAGAAGAAGGATGGATCATTCAGGTTATGTATTGATTATCGACAGTTAAATTAGGTGACAATCAAGAACAAATACCCTCTTCCAAGAATTGATGATTTATTTGATCAATTAAGAGGAGCTAATTATTTTTCAAAGATAGACCTTAGATCTGGATATCATATTGAGGATAAGAGAGGAAGACATTGAAAAGACAGCTTTTCGAACATGTTTGGGACATTTTGAATATCTAGTGATGCCATTTGGTTTGACAAATGCTCCAGCTGCATTTATGGATTTGATGCATAGAATATTCTGGAAGTATCTGGATCAATTTGTCATAGTGTTCATTGATGATATTCTGATTTACTTTAAGACTCAAGAGGATCATGAAGAACATTTGAGAATTGTTCTCCAAACTTTACGTGATCATAAACTTTATGGTAAATTTAGCAAATGTGAATTTTGGTTGAGTGAAGTAAAATTCCTTGGGCATGTTGTGTCAAGGAATGGAATTTCTGTGGACCCTTCTAAAGTGGAGACTGTTCTAAATTGGCAGCGCCCTACATTAGTGACTGAGATACAGAGTTTCTTGGGACTTGCAGGATATTATTGTCGATTTGTCCAAGGATTTTCTAGTATCGCTTCGTCACTGACACGGTTAACTCAGAAGGGTGTTAAATTTGTGTGGTCTGATCAATGTGAATCTGCTTTTCAGGAGTTGAAGACTCGCCTAACTACATCTACTGTGTTAACAGTACCAACACCTGGAGAAGAGTATGTTATTTATACTGATGCATCTTGAATAGGACTTGGGTGTGTCTTAATGTAGAATGGTCATGTTATTGCTTATGCATCAAGACAATTAAAGAATCACGAGAAGAATTATCCAACACATGATCTGGAATTAGCTGCAATTTTTTTTGCTTTAAAATATGGAGACATTATTTGTATGGAGAGAAATTTAAACTTTACTCAGATCACAAAAGTCTCAAATATTTATTCTCTCAAAAGGAACTTAACATGAGACTGAGACGTTGGATGGAGTATTTAAATGATTACGACTTCGCACTACATTACCACCTAGGTAAAGCAAATGTGGTTGCAGATGCATTTAGTCGTAAGAAAGAAGGTATTCTTACCCACATGATGCTAAGAGAATGGTTGTTATTAGATGCAGCTACATCATATAATCTGAATCCAATGAATAAAGATGGGTACAATGATTATATGGCCCAGATGCAACTTCAGCCTACTTTAATACAGAAAATTATTAAAGCATAAGCTGAAAGCAGGGAACTTGCTAGGTACAAAGAAAAGGCTGCAGATACTGATAACGCTGATTGGAAGTTACATGCAGATAATAGTCTTCGGTTTAGGAATCGACTTTGGATACCTAAAAATGCACAATTGATGAAAGAAATTTTAGATGAAGCTTATCGATCTCATTATACTATTCATCTTGGTAGCACTAAAATGTATAAGGATCTTCGCAAAAAATTTTGGTGGCCAAGAATGAAAAAGCATATAGCTCAATGTGTGAAGAAATGTTTGACTTGTCAACAAGTAAAGGCTGAACATCGGAAGCCACCTGGTCTTCTCCAACCTTTATCAGTTCTAGGATGGAAGTGGGAACATGTAACAATGGATTTTGTTTCTTGTTTACCAAGAACTAGCGAAGGTATGGATTCGGTGTGGGTCATTGTGGATAGACTGATAAAAATTGCTCATTTCATACCAGTTAAAATTTCTTATTCTGTTAAAAAGTTAGTATGGTTATATATTTCAGACATAATGAGACTACATAGTGTGCCATTGACTATAGTATCTGATAGAGGTACCCAGGTTACATCTGAATTTTGGAAAAGCTTACATAAAGCCTATGGGACTAATCTTAATCTCAGCTCAGCTTTTCATCCACAGAAAGATGGACAGTCGGAATGAGTAATTCAGATATTAGAAGACATGTTGAGAGCTTGTATGCATGATTTTCAAGGTAGTTAGAAAAGACACTTACCTCTAGCTGAATTTGCATACAATAATAGCTATCAAGCAAGCATCGGAATGGCACCATTTGAAGCTTTGTATGGAAGACCTTGTAAATTACCAATTTGTTGGACAGAAGTTGGAGATAATCTTCTAACTGGACTAGAAATAGTTGTAGAAACTACAGAAAATATTAGAATTATTTGGGAAAGATTACGGGTTGCACAAAGTAGGCAGAAAAGCGATGCAGATCATCGTCGATGACCACTCCAATTCGAAGTGGGAGAATTTGTGTTTCTTAGAGTATCTCCAAAGAAAGGCATCTCTAGATTCGAGTTGAAAGAAAAACTTGCACCAAGGTTTATTGGACCATTTCAGGTTATAGAAAAGATTAGATTAGTAGCATATAAACTTGAATTGCCTGCACGTTTAGGGCAAATTCATGATGTATTTCATGTATCTATGTTACGCAAGTATGAACCAGATCCCTCTTATGTAATTGATTGGCAATCTTTGCAACTGGATGAAGATGTTTCCTATGAAGAAGGACCTATGCAAATTTTAGATCGAAGAGAAAAGATACTGCGAAATAAAGTCATCCCTTTAGTTAAAGTCTTATGGCGATATCATAATACAGAAGAAGCAACGTGAGAGAAGGAATCTGATATGCTAGCTCAATACCCAGATCTCTTCAATTGAGGTACATTTTTAATTTCAAGGACGAAATTCTTATAAGGAGGGGAGAATGTAACGACCCAAAATAATTTTGTTGACTTTGGTGAGTCAAGTTAAGTCGAGTCCAACGCTTCAATCATGGAACCTATTAGGTGTTAAAATAATTAAGTCTAGGATTAAATAATAAGTTTTTGTTTGGAGCATAATTTGAAGAATCAAACCGTACGAATGGATAGATCTCGAAAAGTTATTCAATTTCGACTACTCACGCGCGAAAATCGGACATTAATGATCCTAAACCAAGGCCCGGAATACGATTTTGACCAGTACCGAAGGTACCCGCGATTTTGACCTTGATTTTAACCAATTAAACTTTATTTAATTATATATATATACTATATATATGTATGGGTGATGTATTAATAAGTAACCTTATAAATTATTCTTTTATATACACAATTTGTTTTATGTGCATATACCTTATTATAACCCAAGTAATTATTCTTTTTTTTATTATTATTATTATTTTAGCTTTTTTTTTCTCCACCGCCCTTGCTAAGTTTTATAGGAGAGAGAGAAATCTCTCTTATACCATACATTATAGATTGAGAGACGGAGAGAGAAACTGTGAGAAGAGAGAAGGAGAGAAGGAGAGAGAGAGAGAGAGAGAGAAAAGAAGAAGAAGATGATGACGATGGTCCGATGGGGAAATCGTAAGGACCATTTAATTTTTTGATTGAGGTATAAATTTGGAACCCTAGCTCTTAATTTTGTTTTAATTAGATATTTTATGTTGTTAATCCTTAGTTTTCAATTTTAGGGTTGATTTGTTAATAGTTAAGGTTTGATTAGACCTTTCAAACCCTTAATTAATGAAATTGATAATTGGGAGGGTTGATTTTGACCCAAATTTATTGTTTTGGGTTAGATTGTAGGATTCAGAGGTCTAAATCAATTGAAGAGGATATTTAGAGCAAATTGGGTTTGTAATCCTAAAGCCCTTATTTGATTTGATAAGGAGTTTGGGAGTTATTTGAAGAACTTGAGATTGATTTTGATTTTGTGGTTAAATTCTAGTGGACTGAATTTGTTAGTGATGGCAAATTCAAAAATTGAATTTTAGGTTCAATGATTTTGAGGTATTTGGTTTCCTCTTATTAATGTTAAAAGAGGATGACTAAAGGGACTTGGACCCTTGTAGTGACTGTTTAGGGTAGAATTTAGATTCCTAGACTATTCTATATGAAATTAGTATGAATTGAATTGAGTTTTGAAAGTGAATTAAATGTGTTGTTACAGTTGGGAGTGTGTACTAATACCAGTACACTAATTGGAGGAAATTAATGCAGTAAAGAGTTAGCCTTGCGGGATTTGAGGTAGAAACTTATAAATACTCTCTTATAGCCATTAAAGTACTTTCAATGCTTTGATAGGGTTTAGATTTATAAATCAAATGTAATTATATTGCAAAGTATGCATGATTTATTTGTGATGTCCTATTGATGTGAAAATGATTTCCCAAAAGTATAGTTTTACATAGTGATGTAAAACAGTAATAGTTATTTTTAAAATACCTTGATTCTAATAATTATATATATGAATGAGTTATATACATATATAAGTATATGGATGATTCTTTTCTTACATATAATTAAATAAACTATATTTTCTAAAGAATCGAGACTTAATCGTTATCGAGCTTTTGGGATGGGTATATTTTTAAAAACAAAATGGATTTTTGGGGTTCTTATAATATAAATATTTTACTTCCTTCCATCTGTTGGTAGAAGTAGTTGTTTTGAGATGATGTGTAGGATGGAGGTTCCCAGTTGTTGGGTATGTGTTGGTGATTCCCTAGGTACGGGCTTTCCCTCGGAATATATACTATATATGTTATGCTGGGCTTTCCCCCGGCTATGATTATTACTGGTTTTCCCCGGATTATATTACGAGCTTTCCCCCATTACCTGGCTTTCCCCGGATTATATTACCGGCTTTCCCCGAAATAATATCAGATGGGAAATCACAACATATGCATAGTTGTTAGTTTTTGTAGGAAAAAGTATGTTCTACTACTAAAACTTATACTATTATATTATATATCTTTTGGTGATCCGAAAATGGATTTGTAATGCCTATACGAGCAAATCATTGAAGTTTTCCTAAAAACAATAATTTGTTCCGTATTTTCATTATGTTTTCCTGTCTCATGATAGGAATGAGACTCTCATGATATAGGAAAACTATCGAAATCTAGGTTATTCTATTTCTCTTTTTAGAAAACCATGTTTGGATAGGTACGTGTATGATTCTAGAAATGGTGAGGTTACATACTGCCTAGATTAGGCAAAGACTGAAAGAGCGTAACAACTTCTGGGCTATTTTAATGATCATTAAAATATCTGCACGAGTCAAACGGCTAACACTGTGACAACAGCTACATCGGCAAATTTGGTCAAGGGTCCACCTGAACCCAAATCATGAGCTAGCGTACTTCTCACAAAAAAATCGATAAATCAGTCGCTCGGTCGGAAATCAGGAATTAACGATGGGGTTCCACATCGGTTAAGTTGGAACACGATTTGCTCACTGACTAGGAGCTGAAACATCTAGTCGTAGCCTCTTCACTCTAAGATGATTACACTACGCAATATTATGATGGTGATATATTGTTAGTTTATATTTACTTATATGGGTAAGTGAATGGTTATCGGTTTATGTTGTAGATCAAGTACCAACTACTTTTACATTACTATATTATAATTTCTCGATTTTCTTTTAAAACCTGCATTGTCTTAAATTCATAGTAGTGATTATTTGTTAGTATTATAAGTTTCTTACTGAGCTTTTTGCTCAGATCCAGGAGATATTACTGCAGAGGGAAACGAGGATATAGGAGAGGATTGGTCGGACTATATCTGTATCCTTTGAGCAGATCGGTATAGAGAGTACGTCAACGATAGCTTTCTTACACTTGAGGTGTTGTATTTTAGCCTTTTTGAGATGCATGTTATCTTACTTATTTTGTATATATTTTCTTAAGATATGTATATAAGACAAACACACTTATATATATTATATCACTTAACTAAAGTTATCTATGTATATTATTAAGTGAGGCATCATTTTAGAATTGTGGTTTGAATCCAGCCTAGTGGATGACTAGGTATTATTATTTCGATGAAGTAAGGTAGATAGGCCCTGATAAGATGATATATCTATCGTGGATGAATAGAATGGTTTAGGAAGTATTATTGTGGATAAATCATCTCTTTTACAAGTTTATGACAGGTTGAGAACCCTGAAAATACAGGGGTAACTTTGGCGAATTCTCCGTTGGGCCTATCCATATTTTAAGGTGATTAAGTTTTCCCGAACTAGATTAGTTTAACTCTGATTAGGTTTCTAAACCTTGTTTAGGTTTGTTTAGTACTAATTAGTCACCTCGTGTAGTAAGCCTAACGCCTCGAGATGCGACTCAATTTCTTAGAGATTTGAGTTTCGAATTGGGGCGTAACAAAAATATAGGTCTCATTGACGTCTGCACTTCTCCTTTTCTGATAGACCAACACCTCACATTGTTACCAACTGATGGTGATCTGTTACCTGATCTCAGTTTATATCATCATTTAATTGGTCGCTTTCTCTACTTGACGGTTCGTCGCCCTAGCAAAGCATATGTTGTAAACTATTTAAGTCAGTTTATGCAATCTCCTCGTAGTTTTCATTTGAATGCTGCAACTTGTGTCCTTCGATATCTCAATGGCACGGTCCTAGTTTCCTTTTATCTTCTTCCAATTCCATTTATCTCAAAGGTTTCATATGGACACTGCAACTTGTGTCCTTCGATATCTCAAAGGCACCATTGGTCATGGTTTCCGTTTGTCTTCTTCCAGTTCCATTCATCTCAAAGGATCTACAGATTCTGATTGGCTGGTTGTCTGATCATTCGCTGGTCTGGTCACTACTGGTTATTTCACCATGCTCGGTGACAACCTATTATCTTAGAAATTTAAGAAATAACCTACTGTCTCTCATTCTTTTGCGAAAGCTTAATGTTATGCTCTTGCGAATCTTTCAGCTGAGTTACAATGGCTCAAATATCTCTTCAACAATCTTGGTATCCCTTACTCTCAGCCTTTTACTATTTACTATGAAAGTCAGGCCGCCATTTACATTGCTGAAAATCCAGTCTTTTATGAACGTACAAAACATATTGAAATAAATTGTCATTTTATTCGTGAGAAGAACCAATCAAAGCTAATATCAACTCGTCATATTTCCTCTATTGATAAATTTGCAGACATCTTTACCAAGCCTCTTGGGTTTGATCAATTCGCGAAGCTAGTAAGCAAGTTGGCATTCTACTTATCTCACCTCCTGCTCCAACTTTAGGAGGGGGTGGGTATTACGTCGACACCGCAATGAAGGGTCTCACACATATTCATATATACATGGAGAACATGTGCTTATAGATGATAGAAGTTATTGCAACTACTTATTTGTGATTTTGCTTTATCTCTTCCTTTCGTATAACTACTTATTTGTAATTACTTATAACTAATTACTTGTAATTCTTCAAGGGTTTTGTTAAGGGCGTTCTTTAAAATGTTGGGGGGATGGACAAGTTAAATGGGCTTTTATTCCAATCACCCTTTTAATTTTTCTTTCTTTTCACTAAGGGTGGTGATGATGTAAACTAAACTAACACCTCACCTCCACCGTTGGCCACTGCACTGAACTCCACCCCCGACCACCTCAACCTCACCGCCAGCCATCTAAAAATTAAAGAAAGAGAGAGAAAAGTGAATGAGAGAGGCAGAAAGAATATTGAAAGAGAGAGGGAGAGAACGAGAGGATCTACAATCCCCCCTTCTTTCCTTCCCTCCCCTTCTTTCCCCTCATCATTACACAAATCAAAAAAAAAAATCAGATCTAAAATGTTTTTTTCCGATGAGGTCGACGAAATCAACCACTAGTGGTATAGTTTTGCTGAAAAATTCGACCATCAGTGGTTGAGTTTTTCTGAAAAGAGTCAACCACCAGTACTGGTGGTTAAACTACCCAAATATTTTAAAAAAAATTTGAACTGCCCATTGGTGGTCGAATTCGTCATCTTCTTCGAATTTTTTAGAGAATTAATAAGAGTTACGGATCTGTTTTGCAAAAAATGGTTGAACTTTTCAATAAAACTCGACCACCAGTGGTTGAGTTTTGCTAAAAAATTCGACCATCAGTGATTGATTTTTTTTAAAAAGTCGACCATCAGTGGTTGAACTATCCAAACTTTTGAAAAATATTTTGAACTGCCCATTGGTGGTCGAAAATTTAAGTCTGAAATATTTTTTGATAACTTTTTTTTTCTTTTTATCTATGGGGAGGGCAAAATCAATATAGATAGAGGTGAGATCTAAAGAGGTGGTGGAGGGTGGATGAGGTGGTAGAGAGAGGGGAGTAGGCGGTGGAGGGTGGAGGGGGTTGTGGAGAGAAGACAGATCTGTAGGGAGAAAGGGGTGGAAGCGGTAGAAAGGATCATGAAAAAAAATTAGTTAGTGGACGGTGGAGTGGGAGTGAGGGTGGTGAAGATGAGGGTTTAGTTTGAGATTTTTTAAGGTTGGGTGAAAAGATACCAACCCATTTTTAGATAACCACCCCCTAGTAAAACTCTGTCCATCCCCCAAACTATTTTAAAACATTTTGTCCACCTCCCATCATGTCCACCCCAAACATTTTGAAGAACTCTTTTACCAACACCCAAAGCAAAAAGCCCCGTTTCAAAAATCAGTAAAACAAGAGTTAGGGTTTCGAAAGTACCATCTCAGTAAAAAAAACTGGAGTTACCTCCATTGATGTACCAAATTGAGCAACCAGAAAACTAAAAAATGTCTCATATTCGATGAACCATCGATGAAATCTACANGATAGGGGTGGATAAAATACTTCAAAATAGTTGGGGGATGGACATAGTTTTACTAGGGGGTGGTTATCAAAAATTGGTTTGATATTTTTCCACCTAATCCTAAAAATCCCTAACACCACCCAGTCCAATGTCCAAAACAACCGACTTCACCCTACCTAACGTCTTTCTCTCACATTTCTCTCTCTAAACTTCTCTCCTCCATTTTCTAAACTCCTCCATTCGACCATCGATTGATTGAAATTTCTGTCAAAAGTCGACCTCTGCTGATTGAGTTTGGATAGTAATTTCAACCAGTGGTAGTTGAGTTTTTGGAAAAAACTCGTCACTGCACAAACGAATTAAGTATGAAAATAGTAAATTTTAATGTCAATCATTAGAATGGCCTTTCCAATTCATAAGATTGACAAAACAATCAGAAAATAATTTGTCTCGTTTTGTAGAACCTACACACCAATCTGTGAAAATTTGTTTGTCGAGTCTTGTAGCACTGAACCATAAAATGGCCTGAATTAGTAAAGAGGTTTGCTACTGATAAAAAATAAATAAATAGATGGGCTGAAATATCCACCTTCTTTAAGCTACCATGCACATGATTCTCATCACATACGAAAAAGTTGTCCCCTATATCAAACAAGTGAGATTATCTATTACATGGCTGATGGCTCTACTTTATAGGTTTGTGAATTTCTGTAAAAGAAAAGGTTATTTGGTTACAGAAAATCATGACAATACCTTACTACCACTAGTCTAGATCCTACTAGATAAGTTTGGATACATCAAACTTTCGTACTGGAATAACATATATCTTTTCAATCCAAGTACACTTTTAAATTTGGTTAAAAAAAATGGTTAAGAAAAGATAATATACAACATTTCTGTGAGAAGATGATCTAAAAGTATGAGAATCATCTCCTATGAAATTGTATTGACTGATCTGTTAAAAAAAAATCTATAATGATTTCTTGAAAGTCGAAACTTTCTCTATCAAATAAATATTTATTTGTTTTCAATATTTTAAAACTAAATGTGTGTTAAATTAATAAAAAGGTGGACTAAAATATTAATTCCCATATTAGCATTACAAACACGGGCTAGGGGAGGTCTTGTATTCGCCTCCTACTACGATGACTAATTTAGCTTAGACTTCTATGTAATTCTTTAACTTGCGTCGTGTCTTCGACTTGTGCATGTGCTAGTCATTCCGTTTCAAACCAAATTTGGATTTCCGCAACAAATTGTTCACCAGTTCAATTCTTGAGAGTGCTAATTCTGTATCAATCTCACCTGCAGTCATTTTAGGGAAAAAGGGAATTATAGGATTATGGCGAAAAATGTGAACAGTGAAAATGAGAATGAAAGGACTATTGCATTTTGTTCCAATGATAAAAAAAGAAATAAATAAAAAACTAAATCTAAAACCAGAGTTTTTAGGATGTCATATCCAAAAACTATCTCAATCTTCATCGTCATCAAATTATTTTTCTGTTTATTGTTACCAAATCTCACTAAGAAATTTTTAACCACATAGAATAAGTTAGTCTGAGAATGTATTGTGTGTTATCCTTTCTGAAAGACGCTGATATTACACAAACGGAAAATCCCACAAAATTTCCTACTAAACACATAACATTTTGGGATGGATGCGAATCATAAAAATATGTGGAAAACGATACCGCCATTGGATTAGCTTCCATAGGAAATTCTATAGGATATTGATGTACGTTTAGCATTATCCATCCGAAGATCACTGTAAAAGTTAAATTTATGTTCCTGTAATTTATCATATTGAAGTGCAATTGTGGATGATGAATTAAACAAAAATGAAAGTAAAATATAGGAGTCCAAATCCTCTGCCCCCAATATCCTCTGTCCCTCCCAGTCCCTTGCTGACTTTCCACTGTGGGGCCCACATATAAATGAAAGATTTTGTTAAAATGTTCTTCTTACCCTATAGATCATTCTCACCAAAATCAGCCCATTCTAAAACTTTTAATCCCATCAAAAGTTGATTGTAAAATTAGCTGTAAAAATTAGTTTATTTTCATTTAAGTAATGAATGGTTGATTTTACAATCAACTTTTGATGGGATAGAAGTTTTAAAATGGGCTGATTTTTTGTTAGAATGATCTATAGTGTGAGGAGAACATTTTCACAAAATAGCAGTCATTAGATCGTTTATATGTGGGCACCATAATGGAAAGTCAGTAAAGGGACAGGGAGGGACAGAGGTTATTAGGGCCAGAAGATTTGGACTCAAAATATAGTTGAGCCTAAGGTCAGGATGAAAGTTGGCAATGCTGGCGAAATACATGAATTTTTCAAAAATAATGCTAGACACATGGGATTTCCAGTGAGGAAAAGATCAACGAAGAGGGATAAATGTTATTTGGACACCAGATTTTCTGTCCATCCTTGACACCCTGGGGTAGAGCCCACGTGGCTACCTTTTTTCATCTACTCCCAACATGTGACGAGTAAAATTTTTAAAAAGTGCGTCCATTACAACAAAACCTTTCCACCTTTGATCCAATCCACAAACTAGATGAACATCCCCAAAAAAAATTTTGATAAGAAAAAATCCCAAAATTTGGTTACTGTTATTGGGGCTCCCTAGTAAGGATGAACGGCTCGCTCAGTTACGAGGCACCCCCAAATTTTACAAATTGGTTAGGGGTCAGGTTCTGTTTTACTTGGAGGAGGATTTCTCATTTTAGTTAAAACTTAAATCTGACAGCAACCTATCGAACTTGTTACATAGTTTTGCCAATAATCTGTCGATATTAGTTATTATTTTCGATAAGTTCATGTCATTTTCAAATGATTGTTGTGATATGTGGGATCAGTTGGCAATTTCCAATGCTGTTTGTCGAATACTTGAGTGGTTATTACAATTGGGTGGTGTTCATCAAATCTTGAAGGTGGTAACTGTGAAGTTGGAGACTCAAGATGAAAACCTAGATTTTTTTTATTAAGGTTTAGTTTTCTTTAGTGTGGGGAGTCCCCCTAGGAAAAAAATTAAATGAGGGGAATGTTCAAACTTAGGCTTTAAGGCCCAACTTTTGAGCATCCCCCAACCAAAACGGGAGCTTCAATAACAACACTCAATTTAAATTTTAATCACCTAAAAAATTATGCCAATTTAATCTTAATGAAGAAAGCCCACTTAGGCCCATATCTAAGAGAAAGCAAACCCATAAGAAAACAACTCAAATCCAATTTTAAGTGGGTTTATGTGATAGAAGACTAACCCACGAGAAAATAAAAACTAAAATCACCCAATTTGAAAACCTATAGCCCACGGTATAGTCCAAACATTAAAATCAGTCTCAATTGGGCTTAAGTAATAAAGTAGCCCACTAGCACTAAAAATGAGTTTTAAATATGCCAAATAAGTCACAATGCAACCCATCGTCACTTAATTTAGATAGGGAATTGGGCCGATTCACTATTTTTGTTTGTTTTTAGCCAACCGTGTCTTTTGTGTTGGGCTCAAACCCTTTGTACGTATGTGATTTTCGTTTTAAAACCCTTGTTGTTTTGTTTGAAGCCCAAAATCTATTTTTTGGTTTTCTCTTTTTCCTTTTATACCCTTGTCTTTTTATTTTTATTTTTGTCGATTAACGTCGAACGAATTCGAAATTTCACCTGCTTCATCGATTCTGCGCCAAAACTTTGGTGTTGGATCTTTTTCGATTTGTTTTTCCTTCTAAGAATATCAGATCTAAGTTTCCTCAAAATCTTCGACTTCCTCAAAAGTCCTAAAAAGTTCAAATATTTTGCACTGTATTTCTTCTTCTTCCTTATCTTCTTAGTCTTCTTTTTTTATGATTTGTGTTTCAGAGATTGGTTTTAGTTTTCTTTTTATTTTTTTCTTCTTTTTTTTGGTTGTTTTTCTTTCATTATTCAATTTGTTCTTTTTTCAGATCTTTTTATGTTGTTGATTTTTGTTTACTTTTTGAAAGGTATTTTAGTTTTGATTTTGCAGATCGATTTATTCTAACTTTTTTATTTTTTTTTACAAATTCAACATTCTTCTTCTTCATCGCTTTTTTCAATTTGCACACAATAGAAAGGTGTGTTTCGTTTCCGAAACTTAGGTTTACTACTTTGGTAGAGGGTTTTAATCTCGTCTGTACTCTATTAGCTTCTATTTCAGCATTGAAATCCTCTTGGTAACAGTTTCAATCTCATCTATATGTTATTAGAATCTATTTTAGATAGAGGGTTTCAGTCTGTTCTGTAGAACTTTTTACTTCTTTTAACTTTGTTTTCATCAGGCTTTTGTTGATTTTTAATTTCTTTTCTTGCTTTTGTTTTGTTTGAATTTGGTTATTGATGTTCTTGTTGTCTTTTATTTTGAGGACAATTATTTGTTATGTATTAGTGCTAATTTTACTATCATTCAATTAAAGCTAAAGCTATGTGAGAAGTGGAAGAAGCTCAGTCCTTCTGTTTTGGAGCTTTCTTTTAAAAGGGAAGCGAAAGTTATTGTAATGGATACAGATTCGGACTTGCAGTCCTTTGTGTGTTTTGCTTGGGAAAAAGGTTTAGGTACCGATGATATGGTTTTTGTGGAGTACATTATAAAAGTAAAAATTCTGTAGGGGAATCTTCTATGAGTAGTTGTATTTATTTTGTTGCCCTCTGATGATATCCTATGTGAAGTGAGGTAGCCCTTGAAATCTAGTCCTTGGGCTAGTTTTTTTAGTGGTGGTGTTGGATAGAAATTTGAAGGTGGAGCAAAAGAATTACCTATCAAGCTTTTGAAGTATTCGCTTGAGACAGGGTATAATTATATATTTTTGAATAACGAGTTGAAATGGATTTGTTCAATGTAAAATGTGGAAAGAAACTGGGTGTAAATGGAGGATTCATAGAAGTTTTTGGTGTGATGTTCTTGATATTTTGGAAATCAACACAATGGAACCTCAATATACTTGTGGTGCCAGTTTTAGAGATATTAGAAACTATCAATGCTCTAGTAAGCTAATCAAGCCTTTGGTGGTTGCTAAAATATGAGATAGGCCCTCTGTGAAGCCAAAAGAATTAATTAATGGGTTTAGAAGAAATTATGGTTTGATTGTCAATAACTATTATGCTTGCACCTGGAAACAACTTGCTATTGGAGAGATTTTTGGCCATGTTGATTCTTCGTATCATCATTTGTTTTCTTACTTGAAGTCCTTGGAGGAAAGCAATCCAGGTAGTTGTGTAACTTTGGAGATAGACAAAGGCACAAAGTTTAAAAGACTGTTTGTATCATTTGGTGCATGTATTTCTGGGTTCAAGTCCTATCGGCCTTTGATTTACTTGGATGGTACCTTCTTGACGGTTAAGTACAACGGATGTTTGTTGGGGGCAACTGGAAGGAATGGAAATAAGGGTATGGTACTTCTTTTTTCTTTATGTTTTAGTTTGATTACCACCTTTGAGGCTGATGTTTGTTAATCGCTGAACAAAAATAATTGATTTGTTTGTTTGAACTATTCTAGAAACAGTATTGCAACCCTCTTCTTAAAGGGTTTCAGTGTGTTTGTTAACACTGAAACCCTCTTCCTAGTGGGTTGCAATGTGTTTTTTAGCTTACACACCACCACCTTCTCCACCACCTCCAACATCACCTACACGTCCTCCAAGGCGGCCTCCACCACCTATAATTTTTGTTTTTATCACAACTCTGCAACCCTCAATGTTGATGGTTGTAGGGAGTTTTTTTGGCTGGTTGTTGATTCAGGTTTTAACCAATTGAATGAATAATTATGTTTAATACTATTACCTTTCTTCAACTATTCTTGTAGGTTTTTTCCCTGCTTGCTATAGGGTTTGTGGATGCTGAGGATGAAGAAAATTGGAATTGGTTTTTAAAGATCTTATACGAAGTTGTTGAAGAAAGGCAATTGACTATAATTTCTAACAGAAACAAAGGGTTGTAAACAGCGGTTGCAACAACTTTTAAGAAAGCTTTTCATAGTAACTGTTATTGGCATTTGAATAATAATCTCAATACCCATCTCAGTGGCAGGAATCCCATGCATGAAAAGATTTTATATCTGTTCAAGTTATGTGTATATGCTCCTACCCCCTATGAGTTTTTAAAGCGTATTGAATATTTTAAGAAAGTTGGCGGTAAAACAATTATTGAATTCTTTGTTGGTGTTCCATATGAGTAGTAGGCAAATGCTTTTTTTTAAGGACATAGGTATGGGTCTGTTAGTTCTACTGTTTCAGAGAGCTTTAACTCTTCGGTTGGTGATGCACGCAACCTTCCCATCACTTCAATGTTGGATCTTGTTCGTGTGAACTTAATGAAGATGATGTCAGATAGGAGGGAGAAATCTATGGATTGGACTACTAGACTTTGTCTGCATTACAATAATCTTTTATCTGAAACCATTGAGCTTGGGAGGACAATGAAGCTGATCCACTCTAGCGAAAATGTTTTTGCAGTTCAGCTTACAAGAACTTATCAAGTTGACCTGTCACAAATTTTTTGTTCTTGCAATATGTGGAAGATTAATGGATTTCCATGCAAGTATGGTGTTGCTTGCATCATTGGTACCGGTCAAGATGTATATAAGTTTTGTGAGAGCTTTTTCTTTATTGAAAGCTTTCGTGCTAGTTACTCTTTACTTGTAGAACCAGTTCTCATGGATGAGAGGTTGGATGAGATTCCTGATGATCCTACTATGCTACCACCTACTACTAAGCCAGGACCTAGAAGGCCCAAGAAGAAAAGAATTAAGAGTGCAAGAGAAAAACGCAATGCAACAATTACAAATAGTTATTGATTTTTTTAATCCAAGTTTATTTTGTAATAGCATTTGGACTCAATTTAAAATTTAATTGAATACGTTACTTTAGTTCTTTTTTGGTGCTTTTGGTTGAATTGTTGGTTAATATTGTTCTGGAAACTTGGAAACAACATTGAAACTCTCTTCCTAAAGGGTTGCAGTGTGTATTGTTGAAACTGTCTTATTAGAGGGTTTTAATGTATTATACAAGCTTAAATAGGTACTACAACCCTTTACCATAAGGGTTTCACTGTGTTTTATGGCATTGAAATCCTCTAAGAATAGGGTTGTAGTGTGTTATACAAGCTTAATTAGACACTACAACACGCTTTCAAGAGGGTTTCAGTGTGATTTGTGGCACTTCAGTGTGTTATACAAGTTTAACTAGGCACTGCAACCCTCTAGCAAGAGGGTTTCAGTGTTAGACAAGCTTAATTAGGCACTACTACCCTCTATTAAGAGGTTTTAATGCTACAAAACACACTGCAATCCTCTAGGAAGAGAGTTTCAGTGTGTGCAATCATGTTCCAACCATTACAATGCACTAAAACCCTCTTCATAGAGGGCTTCATTATGTGTTTTTCATTAACTTCGTAGTTCAATGTGAGAAAACAAACACTGAAACCCTATAGGATTAGGGCTTCAGTGGGTGCAATCACTGAAACCTTCTTGGCAAAGGGTTTCAGTGTGCCTAAAACAATCTTAATTAAGCATTGCAACCCTCTTCTAAGCTTAAATAAGACAGAAACCCTCTTAGATTAGGTTTGCAGTGCCTAATAAAGCCTATATAACACACTGAAACCCTTTAGCAAGAGACTTTTAATGTTTTTTGTTGTACTGAAACCCTCTAAGGAGTGTTTCAATGATTAGTACCCTATAATAATTGGGTCGCAGTGTATCCTTTGATTATGATTTAAGTGTTCCTGTTTGTTTAACAAGATTAATAAAGGCCAAGTTTACACAAAATAACACACATTCTTGACTTAAAATGTACAATTATATTATGTTAAGAAACCAAATATTCCAAATAGGTTTTTGTTTTTGCTTTACATATTATTAACAAATTCTTTACAAAAGATGACTAAGCTACTGTTTTGATTGTTTTCCAGGCGATATTCTTTGTCCGTTATCATTTCATAAGCAATTTTTCCTCCCATGGAATCAACTTTTTCTTCGGTGAATTCATTCCCTATCCACATGTGCTCTATAAGCCTCTTTACGTACTCATAAATGAAAATGCCACAGTCAACCCTGAAGAAAGAAACATAAAATATTAAAAACTAGTTGTCAGATCTACACTCAAATCTGAAAAATACAACATTTTTTTTTGTTTTTTATACTTATGAGCTCGGATCTTGTTGAGGGCAATCGACTTCTTCAATATCTAGGTTTTCTATTCCTTTCTTTTACCCCTCTTTCAATTGACCCCTGTATTATTTCCTCTAAATTTAGAACTTTTTGAGACATCTTTCTCTTTTTGTAAACTTTCATTTCTGATTCATTCACAGGTTTTCTCTTGGGTACCGGAGGAGACTAAAAATCATCATCCGAATCTTCTTCCTTTTTTCTGTTTTCTTTTCCTTTTCAGCTTGTTTTGGTTTTTCAAAATCTGAATCTGAACCAGCAGGCAAGTCCTTCTTTGGCATCCGGACATCATCCCTTTCTTGCTTCTCTTCATCATCCCTGTATTCAATTCTTAATTGAAGTAATACATCACTAATATCTTTTTTTTCAAATGCTTGGTTTTTCTCATTTTGCCTTTCTAACTCTAACACTCTTTTAGTTAGAATTGCATTTCTTTCTTTGAGAATGTTTACTTATTTTTGAAGGTCAACATTGACCGACTTAAGTTTTTCATTCTCTTCCTCAAGGTTCTTCATTTTCTCATTTTCATTATCTTCCTCAAGGTTCTTCATTTTCTCCTTTTCATTCTCTTCCTCCTGTTTCTCTTCATCCTTACAGATTGTTACCTGCAAGTGCAAGAAGGATAATGCAATTTTTGTTGGTATTTAAAGCTTTAGAAAAGTATTGAAACCTTCTTTCTTGAGGGTTGCAGTGTATGTTATGTAGAACTAAAACGTTATAGGAAGAGGGTTTTAGTTCAAATTTGTGCCTGTATAACACACTGAAACCCTTTGACAATAGGGTTTTAGTTTGTATTTGTGCTTGCATAACATAAAGAGGGTTGCAGTGCCTATTTAAACTTGTAGAGGGTTTCGTAGTGTGTAAGTAATTTTTCTCACCTCTTCTTCCTTCAGCAAGTCCAAATCCATTGCATTAATTTTTTCACGTAGCTCCATTAAATCCAACTGATGGTTGTTGGAGTAATCTCCTTGTATTCTAGGGTTGGCTCCATAATGTGTACTTTCTCACAAAATGAATACTGTAGAAAAGATAGTTGTTGTCAGAGTCATGCATCAATCTGATTCAGAACTTAACATAATGAAAGATCCATGTTTTATGTTTGTCCAACTAATAACCGTAAGGATTTTAGACTTTCACATAAAACTATTTACTTACCAGAATTGCAAGAGTAAATCATGGTACTAATGTATGATCGGAATTCAGATTCATCATAAGGTATTCATAGACAACTTTTGCCCATGAAATGCTCGACATTTATGTGAAATCCACCATCTTACTTGCTACAAAAAGCTGTAGAGTGTTGTTTTTGTTGCTTGCAAAGAATACGGTGGTTGTTATAAAAATTGCAACTAATCGGACAAAGTCCTCTACACTGTCTTGGTCTTCACGAAGCACAGTCGCCTTCATTGCTTCCTTAATTTGATGAACTTTTATTTTTCTCGTTGCATACAAAAATCTTTGGAAGAAGCCGTGTCTCATAGATTTTGGGTTGGATTGCCCTATTTTTAATGTGTCACCCTCCATTGGCAACCCAAATATTATAGAAATGTCCCCAGCCTTCAAACTGGTCTCCTTACCTCCAAACTTGAATTTCTTTGTTGAGCTGTCATATTTTTCCAAGATCTTAGAAATATCATCATTAACTTTTGTTGCTCTCTCCCTTGTCAACTTTCTTTCATAAACTGCAATAAAGAATGCTCCAAAAGGAGTATTCTTTATCAACTTGAAAAGCTTTTCATTTATTGATTTCTTTATGTCATTAACTAATGCTATCAATGCAATAGTACAAGACCTGAAGTGCTTAAACTTTGACGGTTTTTTTAACACAGTTTTTGTTGCAATCATCTTTCTTTTGCTTGGCGATAAGTCATTTTGAGTTCTCAAAAGATTCATCATTTCAGTCATTTTCTCCAAAAAAAAACGAAATTCAATTAGTGACACAAAATGAAAACAAACAATATATACAACAATGCACTGAATCCTCTTGGTACAAGGTTTCAGTGCAAGACCTAAAGTGTTTTTTTTCTTTTAAGGAATTTTTACAATCACCTTTACAATATTCTTTGGCTTGTTCTTATTTCCAATTTTCTCTGTCCTATTTTTCATTTTCTGCAAAAAAAGGAAACCCGTTTAGTGATATAAAATGATAAATCTAAAAGTACTTCAACAAGAAACAGGAAGAATCAAGGCACATTAAAACCCTATAAGAAGAGGGTTTCAGTGTGTGTTATGTACTATTTAAGTGGTTCAATGCTTGAAATCAAACACTGATTCAGTCTGTTTAGAAATACTCCAACCATTATTACACAGTGAAACCATCTTCCTAGAGGGATTCAGTGTTTGAAATTGTATCCCAACCATTACAGTTCACTGAAATCTTCTTTCAAGAGGGTTTCAGTGTGTGTTATTTAAGGTATGAGTAGGTGAATCAGTGAAAAAACCATTGAAACCCTAATAGATCTAGAACACTAATGGTCAGTGAGGGAGACAAAGTTAGAGAGAGAGAGAGAGAGATTACTTGAGTTGCAGCGACTAAGTTAAAAATTTTAAGTTGGAGAGATTAATGTTTGATATTGCGATGATGAAGACAAAAGTTGATGACGAAGAACGGTGACGAAAATGAACGTCGGTGACTGAGGTAAAGTTCAACTGGTAGAAAGAGAAAGAGCGAGAGAGAGTTCTAAACGAAGGTCTACTGGTAGAGAAAAAGAGCGAGAAATAGACCAAGACGAAGGTCGGTGACGGCGATGAAGTTGCTGAAAATGGAGAAGTTCAACGGAGACAAAGAAGAAACGTTTTTTTCTTTATTTCTTTTTAAATCGTTTATGTAAGAAGGGCATTTTGGTCTTTTTACTTACCATGCATTTGGGTTGAAAGCCCTAGGGGCCTTAGACGAAAAGCAAAGGTTAGATGTCCTGCATCCTAAATTTTTTTCCATGCAAGCGTTTTTGCCCAAAATCCCCTAATTTAAAAGGTGTTGGTCAACCTAGTTGACAAGAACCTTAAACTCTATTGACTTGTGCGGCTTGGCCGATTTGTTTCTCAAAAGAAATTAAATAAAACCGTAATAAAACTTGGTAACTTAGTAGGGTTACTACGTAATAAAGTTAGGTCATTTTATAGGGTTAATGTTTAGTTCTTCTTCATTTTGTAGGGCTTTTAATCATATGGCTATGGTTTCTCTAGAAAATTGTAAATAGAACCAACCCTTAGACCACGGACATCATAAATTAAAGAAGAGAGGAGAGAGTTGTTATAGTGCTTTTGGTAGGAATTTTTGTAGAGAAAAAGTGTGAAAAAAAAAAATAATAATTTCTTGCTTGGCACGATTCTTGGAGCAATTAATTTTGCTAGATACCTAAAGTTACATCACAGTATCTTCTTCAAAGTATGTTAAGTATTGTATTCAAATCGAAGAGGCCTTATGATGACAATATGCATGTAGGATGATCTTTTTTTTGTAAAATTAATGACATAATCGTTGTTTATATATTTTGTATTTTTGTTAATTTTTAATTCCAAATTTTTATTTTTATTTTTATTTTTTCTTATTTATTCAATATAATTAGGCATCTCTTAACTTAAATATGACAATGATGTGCCATTATTTTTCTTCTGTAGAAATAGTAAAATCCACCGAGCCCATCGAAATTCATATTTTGTAAATGGCATTCGACATTGAGTAAAACAAAAAAAACAACATTTTTGAGACTTGATAAACACAAACATCGAGTAATCTTATCAAAAGTAGTACCCAAGAAAACATCGAGATAGGTACAGCCTCACAAGTGTAGATGGTTGATCACGTGGCACTGGCCGCCCCCATACATTTGACGTACGTGTCTTGGACAACGCATCTGTCAAATATAACTAACTCTTGATGGTACTTAACTACAAAGTGATCATACTTGATCTTATCTCTAAATGAGAATTTGGAGTTGCCGTTAGATTTAAGCGAATCGAGTCTCTTTTCTAGGAAAATTATTTTTTTAATTTTAAAAATTAAAATGACCATTTCATATTTTTAAAACTGGTCAATTTTCTGTTCGATAATCAAATTATGGGTTAGGAAGGTGTGAGGCACCCAATAACCGCTCGATCAAAATGATCAATATATACTATGTGATTAAGAATTTTAAAGATTTAATTCAATTTTAAACTTGTAAATTAAATATAGAGAGGGAGGTTATTGCACCCCATTTTAGAACGCCCCCTTATAACACCCTCGCCTGTAGGGCCCACATACGATATATCTAGGGACTGATTTTTTTTTAGAGGATGTTTTCCTCACTATTTATATCATCATATTGAAAAATCAGCTCGTTCTAAAATTTCTAACCCCTTCAAATTAGTCTTTAAAAATTTGACACTATTTGACCCCTCAAATAATTACCAAATAGTTACCAATTTTTAAAGGCTTATTTGATAGGGTTAGAAGTTTTAGAACAAATTGATTTTTGAATATGATGATATATACATAGTGAGGAGAACATCTTCTAAAAAAATCATCCCCTAGATGCATTATTGTGGGCTCCACAGGCGGGGGCGTTATAAGAGGGCGTTCTAAGAGGGGGGTGCAATAACCTCCCTCATATATATATACTAGCAATATCGCTGTGCCTACGACACGGCTCAATTGCTCGTCAAAAAAAGGTATTCTAGTCATTTAGCTCGTGGAAATTAATTGTCCATTCTCCCCACATGCGCTTCGCACGCATCTCCACCACAACCACCACCACCACTGGATCCACTCCACGCGACTCCACCGTCAAGTGTAAATCGGTGTAAATAAATAACTATGGTCGGGGGACACATCTGGTATTTCGTAAAAGAACATAAGATTATTTTGATCATTTATATAATAAATAAAGTTGTTAAAGGGTATAAAGGTATTAAAAAACAAAATAAAGTTATTTTGGTAATTTGTAAAAGTGAATAGGACACATCTGGTATTTCGTAAAAATTATAAAGTTATTTTGATCATTTAAGGTGTCGGGTTATGTTGACCCACCATCAAAAAAAAAGTTTAGGGTGAGGGGTAACGGTCACCCACCCCCTTTGTCCCAGTCAGCCCAACTTGTACAGCGTTCTATATATATATATAATCACACAAAATAAAAAACAATACAACATCAAATATTGTTTGGAAACTCTAAGATCCAAAGTGCTTTGCATATTTTCTCATTAAGAGATGTATCAAAATCTTTTTTAAAATTTTAAAAATGGAAACAAAAAATCTCAAAAAGTTACAATGAAGTTACTACAACAATAAGAAACATCTTAAAAATTCTTAAACTATTTTTTATTGACTTTTTATTTTACACAAAATTTTATTCCAAAAATAGCCTAAAATTAGGAAAAAAATTTGAAAAATTAATAGAAGTCTAAATATGATAAGTTTATGCCCCAATAAAATTTTTAGACCCCAATAAAAGTTTTAGATCCATTAGATATCAAAAAACTATTTTTTTGAACAAAATGAAGATCGTAACCATCAGAAGTTTATAAACAATGAAAAAAGTGAAAAACATATCTAGATTTCCACGGTATTAATTCTTAATTCTCAAATTACCTAAAAATCCTTATTAATATTCGATATATGCCACAAAAAATTAGTTATCGGAAATTTTTCATCTCGGACCACCACGAAGGGAAAATTATCAAAAACATAAAAGAAAAAAAAAAAATCGAATCTTCTCAAATATCCATTAGATTCTAGAATTGGTATTTTTTTCATAGGTAAATGTGAGGGAACATACCTTACTTAGGATCTCCCACTAAATCCGCATAATTCAAAAAAGAAAACTCTTGGCCCAACGGTTGTGCACCCCTCCCATGACTTGGGAGGTCTTGGGATCAAAACTCTTGGCTTGTGGTTTGCTATTAGTTTGTCTCATGTAATATTTAGTAGTAGTATTAGTATTAAATAAGATAGCCCTTAGGTGGCGGTTATGATAACCCTTCGGTAGCGGTTACTATGGCAGTGTCTTTGCGCTTCTCACACGTCTTTCATGATGTATATGTGCCTTCTTATAAATGTATGTATCTTGAGCATTAGTCTCCTTCAAAAAAAAAAAGAAAAAAGAAAAAAGTGGGGATCTCAAATCAGATATGTTCCCTCATTCACATGATGAAAAAAAATACCAAATCTAGAATCTCGTGGAGATCTGAGAAGATTTCATATTTATAGTAATTTTTCTTTTGTGGCACTCCAAGATGAAAAATTCCCAATAATTAATTTTTGTTGATATAATTTAAAATATTATTAATTTAATAATTTTTAAAGGTAACTTGAGAATCAAGAATTAATCTCATCCGGGACTGTTTTCCTTTTTTCATTGTTTATAAACTTTTTGATGGCTACGATCTTGATTTTGTTAAAAAATAATTTTTCTATATCTAATAGACCTGAAAATTTTATTGGGGCACAACCTGTCATATTTAGACTTTTATTAATTTTTCATATTTTTTATCTATGTAAATATTTTTGTAAATTTTAGGCTATTTTCGGAATAAAAATTCATATAAAATAAAAAATCAGTAAAAAGTAGTTTGTTTAAGAATTTTTAGGAGGTCTCTTATGGTTGTAGTAACTTCCTTGTGACTTTTGAGAATTTGTTTCCATTTGCTAATTTTAGAATTTTGAACAAGATTTTTATATATCTCTTAATAAGGAAATTATCAAAGAATGACAAGTAGATTTGAATTTTAAGGTTTCCAAACATGATTTGATGTTGAATTGTTTCTTATTTTGCATAAGGATATAAATGGTTGTGAGTTATTTAATTTAGAAGTTTCCAATTGAATTAAAAACCCTAAAATTCCTAATCACACAGTAAAGACCAATCATTTTAATAGAGCGATTGTTGAGTGCCTCACACATTCCCAATCTGTAATTTGATTCTCGAATTGAGAATCGTTTATTTTGACCAGTTTTAAAAATATAAAATCGTCATTTAATTTTTAAAATTAAACAAGAGGTTTTCTAAATAAAGGGACTCGATTCCCTTAAATCGGGCAACGACTCCAAATCCTTATTTAGAGATAAGATCAAATATGATCACTTCATAAGTACTTTCAAGAGTTCGTCATATTTAACAGATGCACTGTCACTCTTGATATGATTACTTAATGATTATGTTTATAAAGTCTTAAAAGACGTTTTTTTTGTTTTACCCCATGTTGAAGTCCTTTACGAAATACGAATTTCCATGGATTTTGACCCATTGATTTTCATTGTTTCAACAGTAGGTAAAGAACAAAAGCCCCATTCTTTCTAAACAAACAAACAAGTCTCGAAGTAAACTCGCTCCAAACCTTAAAGTGACAACGAAGAAGAAATAGAGGAAGACAAAGGAAAAAAGTAGGCGTCTCCTCAAACTTGAAATCAATTTTTTTTTATTACTTAGGTAACACCAAAATCGTGGATGAAACATGATTAGTTTATTACTGAGTTTTTTTTACCACTGAAACAAACTAAATTAATGTATTAAATCATGATTAGTTTGTATATTATTGTATTTTTTTACCTCAAAAACTAACTAAACGAAGCATGATTAGTTAGCTTATTATTGTAATTTCTTTTACCTCCAAAACTAACTAGATGAAACAAGATTAGTTAGTTTATTACCGTAATTTATTTACCACCAAAACTAACTAACTTGACTTCATTTCTACTTATCACCAAAATTACATTTTATTTTGGTTCAGTTTATTACTTTTTACAACTATGGTTCGCCCACAATAATTTTTGTGTTGGTTCAGCTTATTACGTTACGTTTCTAGTTCACGACCAAATTTTTTATGTGCTAGTTACAAATACAACAATAAAATCTTTGATATTGCTACAATTTATTTGTAAAAATAGATGGAGCATACTAAAATATAAAGGGATATTAGGGGACGACATTGAATTTTTAGATGGTAAAGCCAAAGAAGAAGAAAATGATGTAGCTGAGCCTACCGGCCGGATTAAGTTTGATGATGTTGAAAATTGTTTAAGTATTTTAAAGACTACGATAAAAAATTTGGATTTCAGGTGAAGAAAAGATCAAGTAAGAAGGATGATACAAATTTGTAAAATACGTGATGCCCACTTATAGCCGAGTAGGCAAAAAAAGGGTACGACAAGAAATATCTTAAAGCATCAATTGAGTACCAAATTTGGGTGCAAGGTTAAGCTCGCAGCAAAGTTAGACATTGGTTGCAAATAAGGAATTAACAAATTCAATTTTGACCATAATCATTTGTTAAGCCCAAGCAAATCTCGATAATTTCGATGTAATTGAGAGATCACTACAACTGTGAGAAAACACCTTAAAATAAATGATATAATCGGAATTAAAGTATACAAAAGTTACAATTCATTTATGGTTGAAGCGAATGGAGACGAGAATCTTTCACTCCCAGAAAAAGACTATAGAAATTACATTAAAAAAATGAGGCGTTTATATCTTGGGGAAGAAGATGCTCTTGCTGTTCAAAGTTATTTCTTGAATATGCAAGTACAAAACTTGGGTTTCTTCTTCAGAATGGACTTGGATGATAAGGGTAGACCAAGGAATGTATTTTGGGCGTATAACAGATGAAATAAAGCCTTCAAGGAATTTGGTGAGGTTGTCACTTTTGACAAAACATATTTGGCAAACAAGTACGCCATGCCTTTATTCCCTTCGTTGGTGTCAACCATCATGGGGAATCGATTTTGCTTGGATGTGGGGTTAGTGTCAAACGAGGATACAAATATATTCTCGTTTGGTTATTTAGTACATGGCTTGCATGTGTGTCTAGGTGTGCTCCACAAGGAATCATCACTCATCAAGATATAACAATGTAGAATGCTATTGAGATTTTTTTCTCTAATACTAGGCACAGATGATATTATGGTCTCTAATGAAGAAATTGCCTGAAAAATTAAAATCATGCAAATATTACATGTCCATTAGTTTTGCTTTGCAAAGTACGGTCTATGATTTACAAAACTCGCGAGAGTTTGAACAAAATTAGTGCAATGATATTAAAATCCAGTTTTGGATGGAGATGTCGACCACTCAAAGTAGTGAAAGTATGAATGCATTTTTTGACTAATATGTCAATTCAAAAACCAAATTAAAGCAATTTGTAGATCAATATAACAACGGGTTGAAGAAAAAAGTAAAAAAAAAAATCAACAATATTTTAGATCATAAACCGCACTTCACAAAGCAAAATTAATGGACATGTAATGTTTGTACGATTGTAATTTTTCAGGCAACTTGTTCATTAAACACCATCTATGCCTAGCATTAAAAAAACAATTTCAATAACATTTTGTATTGCTCTCTCTTGGTCAGTGATGATTCATTGTGGAGTATACAAAGATATACGTACAAGCCATGTCCTAAATAACCAAATGAATCTATCTATATCCTCGATCGACACCAACCCACACACAAACAAAATCAATTCCTCGTGATGGTTGACCCTAACAAAAAGAGCAAAGGGAATGACCTACTTGTTTGTCAAATATGTCGTGTCAAAAGTAACAACCTTGCCAAATTCCTTATAGGCTTCTCTGCTTTTGCTATCTTTCCAAAATACATTTCTTAATCTACCCTCATCATCTAAGTCCATACTAAAGAAAAAGCTTGAGTTTTGTAGTTGCATATTCAAGAAATAAATTTGAACAACAATAGCATTTCCTTCCCAAAGATGTAAATGTCTCACTTTTTCAATGCAATTTCTACAACCTTTTTCTAAAATAAAAGATTCTCATGTCCATCCACTTCAACCACAAATGAATTATAACTTTTGCGTACTTTGATCCCCGTTATATCAATTATTTCAAGTCATCTTCTCACAGTTGCACTGATATCTCAATTGCATCGAAAGTATCAAGATTTGTTTAGGTTTAAGAAATGAATAAAATCAAGATTGACTTTGCTAACTCCCCATTTTCCATCAATGCCTAACTTTGTTGCGAGTTTAACCTTGCACCCAAATTTAGTATTCAAATGACGCTTCAAGATATATCTTGTTGTCCTCCCCTAATATCCCTTTATCAATAGATTATTCATCTGTTTTTACAAATATATTATAGCAATATCAACGATTACATTATTACATTTGTGACATGCACACAAAAGAATTTGGTTGTGAATCAAAAATGCAATAAACAAAACCAACACGAAAATTATTGGTGGCGAACTATAATCATAAAAGTTAATAATTTTAACCAAAATAAATAAATTAATTAATTTTAGTTACTACGCTGAAATGAGGTTAAGTTTGTTTTGATAATAAAAGTTGAAGAGGTTAAAGGAAAATAGTAATAAACTAACTAATCATGTTTCATCAAGTTTTGGTGGTAAAAAAAAATTCAGTAATAAAATAATGTTGTTCTGTCCAGTTAGTTATAGTGGTAAAAAAGGGTTCAATAATAACCTAATCATTTTTCAATATTAAATTAATCTTGTTTCATCCAATTTTGGTGGTAAAAATAATTTCAGTAATAAACTAATCACAACATTTTCAATGTTACTAAAGTAATAAAAAAAAAATTTCTACGACGCCAAAGTAATAAACAATGAAGAAAAAAACTGATCTCACCCAAGGTTAGGCTAGACGTGTTTGTTTCTTCAGAAAAAATAGGGCTTTGTTCTTTACCGACTGTTGAAATTTAGGGCTTTTCACCTTGTCCGTTGGTTAAATCAACGGTGAAAAGGAAGTCAAATGCTTTAAATGGGACTTTTGTCTTCTTGTAATTTGGACGCACTTGTTAAAATTTGTACAAAATGTTGGGAGTAGATGAAAAAAGGTTGCCAAGCGAACTCCATCTTAGAGCATCTGCAATGCAATGTGGATGTGGTAAAAAATGGATGCCACGTAGAAAAATACATTTTTCCCCCAAAAAAATTCCTCAAATGCTAATGTGAAGATAAATTTTAAAGTTGAGTTGGCATTATAATGAAAAGACATTGGTGGAATAGGAAGACATTGGTATGGGAAACGAGGACATTGTGAAGCCCATTGTCGAATTCTACACATTCAACTTCACAATGTCTTCATTTTTCACGTCAATGTCTTCTCATTTCACCAATGCCTTTTCATTATAATGTCAACTCAGCTTCAAAGTTTACCTTCACATTAGCACTTGAAGAATTTTTTTTGTTAAAAAATATATTTTTCCTACGTGACATCCATTTTTTACCACATCCACATTGCATTGGAGATGCTCTTAGGATTACGAGAATCAATAGAAAATTTGGGTGACCTAAAAGCGTTTTTGTATCTTCTATCTTTGAAACTATCATGGTATAACTTCCTCGAGTAGATGAAAAAAAGGTGGCCAAGTGAGCTCCACCTTAGGGGGTCGAGGATCAACAAAAAAATTGTGTCCGAATAGCATTTTTGCATCTTCTACCTTTGAAACTATCATGTTGTAATTCCTCTGCCGAACTTCTTATAGAAACAAAATCAGTAAAAAGAAACAAGAGAGGACTTGTAATTGAAGATTCCATATGGCTGATAAAGGAAAACAAAAGAAAAAAACAAAAAAAGAAGATTGAAATCAAACTTCAAAGTGGATTTTCTCTAAAAAAATTAAAATTTAAAATAAATTGAAAAGGTAAGAGATAGTACAGTGGAGTTTGAAAGCGGGATCTTTGAGGGAGGTTTCAAGTTTGAATCAAAAGATAACATCAGGACTAAGCACTAAAAGGGGAGTAAATTTTGGATGGGGGCGGTGTGTAGATGGGTCGTGGGGGCAAAATGTGAAAATAACATTTCTCCCACTTATTTCTATCTTTTCAATGACATTAATCAAGACAAGATTGTGTTGGACGTGCTAAAAAAACCGCTTAATTTTTTATATAAAATGGGATAATTTATTAATTTTAAGATAAATTATCAATGAGAAAAAGATGAAATAGTCATTTTTTCTAAGTATTACTCCAGTTTGATCCCAACTATCTTTTTTTTTTGTCTAAAACATCTTTTGGTGACTTCTTTTTTATTGTTTAGTCCTTTTTTTTAACAAATAACAACCTTTTAGTCTTTTGCTGAAACTCGTGTGCATGTTTTACTTGTATGTATTACCAATTTTACCATTTTTTCTTAATTTTTAAAGGTGGACAGCTATAGAAAAAAGTTTGTTATTTTTTGTTTTAAATCTTTAAAATGCTATATCTTCTAAACCATAAATTAGATTTTGATAAAATTTATATTTTTGGAAAGCTTTCGACGAGATCTTCAAAACTAGACTAGACAATAATACTTCTTTTCAAATTTTTTTTTGAAAGACATGAAAATCCAAATTTGCATACTTTAAAGTGTTTCTAGAGTTATCGCATATATACATGTAATTCTATGCAAATTGTGTTTTGCATACATACATTTAAATGTCTTCATAATGTGTTTGCAATAGGGGTGAGACTCCAGCGGGTTGGGCAGGTTAGAGGCTTTGGACGTGCCATGCCCACATTGGACCTCCTTTTCCCAAAATGCCCATAGAACCCATAAAATCCATAAGAGATTTACCCACGCATGACCCGAGTGGGTTTCTCGGGTTCTTCGGGTTGCCCATGTTTTAATAAATTTAGGTGATTGAATGGACTTATTAATACAAAAAAAATTAATCAAAAATAAATAATAAATGTAAATAAATAAATAAAGGGACAGGTTCTTGGGACACAAGGTTTTGACACATAATTTAAACACTTTCTATTCATTGTTGGATGCAATCATCCAATGGTTAACAACTCGTAGAATTGCTCATTTAATTTAGGAATTGATCCTTAAATTTATGAAGTAATTATTAATAGACTTTAAACCATTGGATGATTACATCCAACAATGAATAGAAAGTGTTTAAACTCTGTGTCAAAATATCGTGGTCCAAGAACCCGACCCATAAATACAATATCCTTCATAGTTTCAAAAGATAACAAATTAACAAATTTCTCACATAATAAATAAAACATTTAAACAAAATATTTGCCATAACTTCAAAATAAAAAAAGTAACAATGAAGTCCAAATCCTCAATTGTCTTTATATTGTTTTGAGTTTTACTTATTAAGTAATATTATTTTTTTTTACTTTACATATAATGAGACAAAAGGAAAGTTTTTATTTTAGCTCTTAATACCTCCACCCTATATTAGTAACATAATATATTTATTCATTTATATCTTTTAAAATACATGGCAAAATGAGTTTTTTTTTTCAGGCAACATATTTCCATGTTAGAAATCAATTAAATCTTAATATATATATATACTAGCCCCCATGTCCCGTGCAAGGCACAGGGGCTTCTTTAAAAAAAAAATTGAATTTTTTAATTAGATAGTTAGAAAATTTAGTTGTTTTAGAATTTGAATTTATGTTTATAATGTAAGTTTTCTTAACCAACACCTAAGAGAGAGGGTTTTGTTAACCCAATAATAGAAAATAGATTGGGCCATATGTCTATAATGTAGGTTTTTTTAACCCACACCTAAGAGAGATGATTTTGTTAACCCAAGGCTTCTCCTATAGTATATTATAATAGATATATAAGTTTTTCGGGTTGGGCGGGTTGCATGGGTTGGCAATTATCTCTGCCCATGCTTGCCCAAATTTGACTACGGATTGGCAAAATAATACCTATACATACCCAAATGTCCAAAAACCATTGTCCATGGTTGCTCAAATACCAGGTCGGATTAACCCAACCTAAGTCCCACCCCTAGTTTGCAAGCATATAAACATTTGCAAAAACTAATTTTCACGCATTTTAATGTATGCAAAATAGTTTTTGCATGCATTTAAATATCTCCATAGTGTGGTTGCAAGCATATAAACGTTTGCAAAAACTATTTTGCATGCATTTTAGTGGTTGCAAATTGTGTTTTGCACCCATTTAAATCTCTTCATAGTGTGTTTGCAAGCATATAAACATTTGCAAAAACTATTTTGCATGCATTTTAGTGGATGCAAATTGTGTGGCTGTATTTTTTTAGAAAAAATATAGGTCGGAAGCTATAAATATTGTTTTAAATCTAAATCTTTATAAAGGCATTCAAAATTCATCCATTCTTTTGTTTAAATGCAAAATAGTTTTGCAAAACATATTTTGCATACTTCGTAATACAAAAAAAAATTAAAGAAAAAAATATTGTTGATTGGTTTTATTTTAAAGATCTCAAGTAAGATTTCTAAAAATATAATTTTTATGAAAAACTGATTTATTTTTTAAAAATTATGTCATTTTTTGTTTTAAAAATAATATAAAAAAGTTAGTTGATGCTTACTGTTTGTGTATTTATTATTGGGGCATTTTTGTCCAATAAAATACACATTTGTGGTTTTTCAACTTTTTGGACTAAACTGTCATAATATTTTTAGCTGGGACTGAACCATCATATTAACCCTCAAATAGGACTAAACCGTTGTTCCCCCTAAAAAAAAATACAAAAGTTTTTTTGGTNTTAGCAATTGATTTTAGAGAGAGAGAAAGAGAAAAAAAAAAAAGAAGTTTTTTTTTTGTTATTAAACAGTTGGGTTAATGAAAAATAAACTTTAACTGATTTAATCTAGGCCATCAATCTGTCACAGCGTTAGGATGATGCCACGTGTGGCTTTAACCCAAGTATATGAGTTGGGTTGGGTTAGTTAGAAATAAGGGCATTTCAGTCTATTTTCAGGTCACATGTCGTGCACATGACACGAAATTGACCAAATGGATGGTCAAATGACGGAAACTCTAACAGTGGGGGGATAAGTGATTTTTTGAAAGAAGTGGGGGGGTAAGTGATTTATGAATTAAGAATTGGGGGGGTAAAGACAATATGCTCTTTAAATATCTTCATAGTTTGTTTGTAAGCATATAAACGTTTGCAAAAATTATTTTGCATGCATTTTAATGGATGCAAATTGTGTTTTGCACCTATTTAAATGTCTTCATAGTGAGTTTGCAAGCATATAAATGTTTGCAAAAATCATTTTGCATGCATTTTAGTGGATGCAAATTGTGTTTTGCATGCATATAAATGGATGCAAATTGTGTGGCTGTATTTTTTTAGAAAAAATACAGATCGAGAGCTATAAATGTTGTTTTAAACCTAAATTTGTATAAAAACATTCAAAATTCTTCCATTCTTTTGTTTAAAGTCATGCAAAATATTTTTAACAACAATTTGCATAATTGTTTTGCAAAACCCGTTTTGCATACTTCGTAATATAATTTTTTTTTAAAGAAAAAAAATAGTGTTTGACTAGTCTCATTTTAAAGATTTCAATGTAAGATTTTCAAAAGTATAATTTTTATGAAAAACTGATTTGTATTTTAAAAGTTATGTCATTTTTTGTTTTAAAAATAAAATAAAAAAGTTACTTGGTGCTTACTGCTAATGTATTTATTGTTGGGGTATTTTTGTCCAGCAAAATGCACATGTGTGGTGTTTCAACTTTTTGGACTAAACTGTGATAATACTTTTAGTTGGAACTGAACCATCATATTATCCCTTAAATAGAACTAAACTGTTGTTCCCCCATTATTAATTATATTATTAGGGTATGTAAATTAGATTATTTATTTCTATATATTTTAGATTCTATGTCTTCTTTTTGGAAAATATATTTAACTTTGTGCAAAAAAAAAATAAGAGTTATGTAGGAGGGTTATAAAAACCTAAGGTGGTGTCAATTATTATATATAATAATAGAGTCCGGATATATGTACATTTAACTTAAATGTACAGGTTAGATGTACAGCCTCTTGTGGGGCCCACATGAGGCTAATCTAAAGGCCAAGGTTTTGTTAAAATGTTCTTCTCATCATGTAGATCATCTCAATTCTAAAACTTTTAGCCCCACCAAAAGTTGATCGGAATTTGATTAAAAATTAACGATGAGAAATGAACGATGAGAAATAGAGACAACTTTTAGTGGGGCTAGAAGACTTAGAATTGACTGATTTTTTATGAAAATGATCTACATGGTAAGGAGAACATTTTCACAAAATCTCAACCCTTAGATCAGCCTCATGTAAGCCCCACAAGAGGCTGTACATCTAACCTGTACATTTAAGCCTGTACATATATCCGGACTCATAATAATATAATATAATATAATAATAAGGTATTCAAACATGATTGATATTAAACAAATTATAGCAGGGTATAATGAGTAATAAAAAAAAAGAAAAAGAAATAGGTAGAGCGGACGAAAATTCATACGGCTTCAATTACAGCAGCATGGAGCCAACACGTAAAGATAGTAATAGATGAGAGGATCATAAACACAAAAAATTAGAAATTAGCCGCCCTTCATGTAACAACCACCATTAAATCGTATTAGAAAGTAGCACCTTATTTTATTTTTAAATCGTATTAGAAAGTAGCACCTTATTTTATTTTTATGAACACTACACTTGAAACTTTTTGACACTAACATGTGGGACTTATATGATGCTAAGATCTTCACAAAAAATCAGCCCTTGAATCATATTTGAGTAAGCCTTAGAACTAGTGTAAGTATAGCGTAAAATTAAAGTGAGTTTATTTAAAAAAGAAAAAAGGACACAAACGGAATTTCAAAATGCTGACGCTGTACTTTCAAGGATTTTGAGCCAATAGGAGCAGAGTTTGGCTTCCCAAACCACCCCTTTCTCTCATAGTATCACTTAACCGATTTGACCTTGGGTCTACCAACTCAAATCCACATATAATCAAATAGTGATGAACAGAAGGTGAGCTCTCTTTGAAGTTTGATCTCCCCATGATTTTTTCATCTTTTATTTTTATTTTTAATTAGTACTTTGATTAATTTTAAATTATATTTTGAAAATTAGGGTCCTTTTGATGTTTGCATCAAACATCAAGATTTGATAATCATGATGTTCCCACATAATGCTTTCCCCAATGATGTGGGAACATCTTGGACTTGCACATCATTGTTTGACGAACGTAATGAAATCGCATTCTCAAAAATGTGTTTCCGTGTTTTGATTGGCAGGAATGAGATTCCCAAAAAATGAGGATAGCAAACCCAAGGAGGAGGGGGGTTTACGATACCCCACCTCCCCAAGAATCACATTCCATTCCCAGGAATGTGCTTGCTTGAGATGCTAACATCATGCCGGAAAGCATGACTGATTTAGGGAGGGAGTAGCATTACTCAGTTTCCAAAAATTAGACAATACCCCCTGGACCTTGGTATATGAGGTTTATCAACAGAAAAATGTGACCAGAATATCATGAAAATCAGATTAAAATCAAAATGATCAAACTAACCCTCAACACACACAATCCACACTCAGACTTGCAACAAAGAAAGTAAATAGATATTGACTTGCAAGAGAAATTAAGAATTAAAACAAAAAAAAAAAAATGCTGGTTAGAATGGCCATTTTGATTTTAAGCTAATGGCCATGTGATTCTGATGAAGTTTGTTGGTCAAGGACATCAGGCCAAAGTCCAATAGAGTATGTTTAATGATTGGGGAAATATAAAATTAGCCAAAAGAAAGTAGGGGTTTGTCTTTAAAACAATAAAGAAAAACAAAAAACCAAAACCAAAACCAAAAAAAAAATGATACACACTTACCTTTAAGAGAGAATGATGCAGGCCTTGCTTTGTTTCTCTCACATCCAATATCCAATGTCATCTAAAATCTGTACAAAAAAACAGTCTCCAAAGTTAAAAAGAGTAAAAGTAGAACCAAGAAGTTTAATAGGAGTCCTGAACTGTATGTATATGTCTAGGAAGAAAGGTTTTAAGACATGTCAGATTATTAATAACAAACTAAAATCAACCTAAAAAATAGATTTTTGTTATAAGTTAGAGAGATAAGCAAGATAACTATCAAGAAACAATATGAACTAAAGACTAACAATAAAGGA
>MVGT01001715.1:50324-64883 GCA_002174775.1 Macleaya cordata | reverse complement strand
AAAATGTTGCTGAATACAAACCTTAATTATGAAGGTAGAACACAAACCTTTCTTAGAACACTCGTGCTGATAACGTGTTATAAGTTAGAGAGAAATAAGCAAGATAACTATCAAGAAACAATATGAACTAAAGACTAACAATAAAGGATTCTTCTTACTTAAGTTTTTGGGATACCATTACATGTAACAATGGCCTTTATTTATAGCCATATTGGTGGTGGTAGTAGTAGGTGAAATAGTGATGGAATTAGTGGTAGTGGTAATAGCAATAATGATGCTAGTGGTGGAGTGAATGGTGATAATGGTGATGGTGGTCTAGTGGTGGTCATCCACCATGATATACCACAATATCATTTAATTACAACAATTTTGTCACTTTTCCTCAAGTTTCTACTTTCTAGTGGACATTCAGAACAAACCATCATATGTTTATTGTTTCAAATGGTTCTTCTTGTTCTCCGAAGCACCTCTACTCGAAGAACAGAACATATTACCCACCAAAATGTGTATTAAGATCGATTTCGTGGAATAAATAACAATAAACAAAGGGAAAAAAAATACGAAATTTAATAGAGAAAAGAAATGGAGTTAATAATGATATTACCTTTACACTCATGTGCTACGATGTATGTAGCTAAATTCCACCAATTTCCACCGTTGCACAAGTAATTTAGTTCTGGTACAAAAGAAGCTGCACTGAAATAATTCCACGAAAAAGTACCGTTTCAACGAAAAAGTGGGGTTCCCAACACTACATAAAAGAAAGATCAGATATAAAATGAACAAGTGAGAAAATAATATAATGAGAATCAGACAAGAAATATCTCACATTAGGAAAAAGGATAAGACTGTGGAATCATGGGTAATGTGTGAGAAATATACAAGAAAAATATTATGTAACAGAAGAAGGAAAAGTTGAAAAAAATGCTGCTCATGTCGGAAAATAAAGAATTAGTATACAACAAAATGCATGTGAAAGGTACTAAGGATGGCCTGCAAGTTAGACAGAAAACAAAAAAAAAAGGAGCAGAAAACATTTGGAAATTATACAATTAGGTAAGCATGGAGGGATCTGAATCTGATACAAGAAGGGCTTCAAAAAAAAGTTCATCTTAGAACCCACCCCGTGACTGGGTAGATAGAACCCTACAACATCGCAAATATCTCGTGCTGACTAAAAGGTCCTTGCAACACTGTGGAAGTATGGGACTGATCAACAGGTCTCTGCAACAATTCTGAAGTCTGGGATTGATCAACAGGTCCCTGCAACATTAATCAAATGGTGGATCAGTGTGAAAAAAAAAATGCAGGACACCGTGACAAATGTACATAACAATGACCAAAAAGAATTTCAGAAACCATATGTTTAGTGCAAAGTCAAAACACTTACCTTGGGGCATGTACGTGCGTAATGTCCGATTTCCTTGCATGCATTACATGTTCTTTTCTTCTTTTGGATATGTTCAATGGAAAAATTCATTCTAGATAAAGAACGCACTTTTGTATTGACTTGTGGACCATCATGGACAGTGACATTAAGATCCATCATCCTAATAGTCTCACTTTGATCATCAACATTTTCCCCTAGAATAATACTGTTAGATAACAAATTTTCAGGATGTACAGCAGTTGTAGGAACACTGATGAGAGAAAGCTCTTTGAATCCATCAAGCAAAATCCTCGTTGCAACACCAATCCTTTCAGGAGATGAGTTTGCACTGAGATCTACAAATCTCTTAGTATTTTCTTTCAAGTTCCGTAAGTTAACTTTAGTTACATCTTGAGAACAACCCCCAGCTTCATTATTGCAAAGTCCGGCATACTTAGCACTCATTGTCCACCGCTTTAGGATATATTGATGTGGAATCTCAAAAATATTTACCATTTGAAATACTTTAAGCACATGCCTGCAAAGCAACCCCTCAAACTCAAACATCCGACAGCTACACCTTGTACTATTATCAATAGGATTAAACGTAACAATGTCCATCTTACCATCCATATCATTGTATTTTCCCACCAAGTACTTGCTTATAGATCCCTCTGCACCGATCTTTTGTGCAATGCAACCTGAACTTTCAAGAAACTCATGTCCAAAAACTGTAAACACGTTTCTGGTATAAATTCTTGAAGCTTGTTCCTCCATAGGATTTTTTGATCTCAAAACTGCTCTAGTGAACACAGTTAAAAAGTCTTCATCAGCCTCCTCGTCATGATGTCGCTTTACAGCGCGTTCATATTGTGGAACAAACTCACTAAATGGCGTTCCCTGATGCAAAAACCCATAAAAATAGGAGTTAACACTCTCACTCCGCTGCGTTGTAGTCAGGCCTGCAAAGAATGTATCCTGTAAGTACAATGGTACCCAATGGTGGCGTTGATTATATAGCCTACTTAACCATCTATTCTCCTTCAAATTGTACTTCACAGTAAGTGCCTCCCAATCAGACTCAAACTCTTCTGGTGTCCCTTTACTAAAAATGCATTTTCTGTATTCCGCTTGAAAATCCTTGTGCCTATTAAAAACATGGCTCAGATTTTCTAACTCATCTTTCTCTATCTGCAACATGCAAAATCGGTGCCTTGTTTCTGGAAAAACCTTCTCTATTGCAACCTTCATTGCTTTGTCCTGATTAGTTATTATAGAAGTAGGCTGTTGATCCGACATTGCTCTAAGCCAAGTTTCAAACAACCAAACAAAAGATTCTATAGTCTCGTCTGCCAAGAACCCGCACCCAAACAAGAGGGACTGCTTGTGGTGATTCACTCCAGTGAAAGAAGCTAAAGGAAACAAATATTTATTTGTTCGACAAACGGTATCAAATACCAGCACATCACCAAACTGCTTGTATGCCTGTCTTGCCTTCCCATCGACCCAAAATATACTCCTCATACATCGATTTTCATCAAATTCTACTGCATAAAAGAATCCAGGATCTACTGCTTGTAAGCCCTGCAAGTACTCAACCAAATGATAGCATTCAACTCTGATGTTATTCTTTCTCTCTTTTCTAATATAATTCTCACCTTGTTGCTCAACGTTTCCAACCAAAATAATTTCTTCACTTCTTGCTTCTGTCAGTAAACCAGTAATTTCAGATGCTCCAATGCCACACTTGGTGAGTGCTTCAATAATTGATTTCGTAGTTTTTGTCACTTTCCTATGTGACCGAAGCTTATCAGCTTTTGCAGAATCAACAAGATCATGATTGTGTTCTCTATGAAACTGGTCAATAATCCATTTTCCAGATCTTTTTTTAATGCTCATAGCTGCCCGACAATCTACCCTTGTTTCTCGCCGAGATCGGACAACCTTTCCTTTATACCGTTTATCATTTGTTTTTCTAAACCCTTGATTTGCACAGACATACTCCCGGGAGATCACACTGTGATCTGCCCTTGAGCGTTGTATACGGTTCCTTCTAATGCTGAATCCCTTCTCCTTGGCATATGCATTATAATATTCATATGCCTCATCTTCTGAACAAAATCTTAGACCAATGTATGGTTCAGAAACAAGTTTAGTAAGGGATGGATTATCTTCTTCCCTTCCACTTGTTTCAGCTGTTTGACCTTCCTTTCGAAATTCTTGCACATTATAATCTTCCATTCCACTGGTTTCAGCTGTGTTCACATCTCCCATTTCAGATTGTTGCATATCTAGAGTACTTTGAGGATCACGTGTACTTTCATCACTCAGTAGCACATCAGCTTCTAATATTTCTTCCCCAAAACTGATGTTACCTTGCATATCAAAACACTAACCATAAAATCAACATTAGTTGTGTGAAAAGGAGCAAAAAGAGAACTCAAATATCTAGCAGCCTAATCACTTTTAGAACAGCAGCAGAGGCATTCGAGAACAGCTATTCTGCGGGGGTGGAAATAGTACAAGAAGTTCATAACTGGATCAGTTATATATTATCATTGTTGCGCTAGAACCAACTGCAAACAAGCCAGATCTGTAGGAACAAGCTACTAACTCTTCATTACTATGTTGTATCACCCTTATTGTGAAAAGCTGTTGGGTCAGTCAGGTTTTACTCAAGTATAGCAACATTACGATAGAAAGTTAATGCCATAAACTAGTTCACACAACATAATCATCTAAATTCTGGAATAAATGAAAAGACCTACTTGAGTACATCATAGAGGGACATTGTACTTACTGGACAAAAATGTAATTATCTCCATCGAAATAGGCAACACCCTCATGCTACAGAACCGAGGCTGATCAATATTCAATTTTTAGTAGTTTGCTCTTTGTGTCATTTAGCATTTTAATGCATTTTTGTGTGCTAGAATAAAAATTAAAAATAGGGTTCTTCCACCCTTTTCTTATTATTAAAAAGAATAAAACTCGCCGCTTGAGTTTAGTGCATGCTATGAGTTATGGATAACTAGCAACTCAACCATTAGAAATCTGTTACTTCTCAAATAAGTAGAACCTTGTAAATTTAAGATGATAAACAGATAATAACCAAGTATAAGTTGAGCAAGAACAGAGCATTTTTAAGTTTTATGGTTTGTTATATTATTGCCAGACACAACGATACATAGCAACCCTCCAAATCAACCCAAGAGAATTCCAACCCAACTTGAATTATAATTAAGAGCTACATCATAATCCAATTTCTACCCAAACCGTGATGCCCGAGCAAGCTAAGTTGGTTTCAATTGAGACTTAAAACCACGGCTTGCGCACCTCATCCAAAAGAAGAGAATCAACGTATATTGTCCCTTCCATATCCATAGACAAACTGAAAAGGAAAATGTCAGACCCTAGATTCCAATATGGTATTGGGGAATAAAATCCTAACCTGTATCTTATAAGGAGCTCGGAACATTGACTTTGCTGTGTTTGTCATTTTCCAATGTGATTGAAGTTTGTCTTTCGCAGAATCAACAAGGTCATGATTGTGCTCTTTATGGAACTGGTAAACAACCCATTTTCCAGATCTTTTTTTAATGCTCATAGCAGCTCGACAATCCACCCTTGTTTCTTGTCGAGGTCGAACAATCCTGCCTTTATACCGTTTGTCTTTTAATGAACGAAACCCTTGCTTTGCACATACATACTCCCGGGAGATCACACTATGATCAACCCTTGAGCGTTGTACACGATTCCTTCGAATACTGAATCCCATCGCTTTTCCGTATGCCTTATAGTATTCATATGCTTCACCTTCCGAACCAAATTGCAAACCAATATACGGCTCAGACCCAAGCTTATCGAGAGATGCACCATTGTCATCACTTCCTCCTGTAACAGATGCTTTAACAACTCCATTTTGAGAATCTTGCACATCTACAGCAGGTTGAGGCTCTCGAACGCTTTCATCAAATACCATTACACTGGCTTCTAATACTTCTTGACCAAGATTGATGTTATCTTCCACGTCAATACACTAGTCACAAAATCAGAACAGTGGTCATCAAAAGAATGACATTCAAGAGAATTAAATTCAATAAAGTGCGACAAAACCACTATCATAACATAAGCATGAGATACAGATTCTAAAGATAGGTTTTCATCAGGAAGGCATTCAGGAGAAAGGTTTACAGTTGGAATATGCCTTCAAACTCATACTCTATGATGCCACTTCATCAATCATTTTACATATGCATCATGTACAATTAAGCAAAACAGAAAAGGTTACATGTCGCAGTTATTGGTTTGCCTGTAGCATATACAATAATCTACTAACTCTCATGGAAATTGAAAGGACCTCGTACTTATCACAAATGCAGGGGTGCTTTACCTAATAAGAAATCTTAACCACCTCAAATGTGTGATACGTCAATCTCATGCGCTACAACAGAAGCCTTGATTAATTTTTGGCCTCTGTTCCATTTGGTACTTGAGTTCCCATTTTAGTACATACATGTGAAAGAGTGTTCAGCTGTTATTTGTTTATTTAAATAATAGATTAAGTGATTATTTCACTTCAATTTAGTATATGTAGAGGAATCATAAGATACTATCAGGCAATCTACAGAAATCTGTTGTTTCTTGGATTAAGTAAAACAATGATCAAAGAAGATGATATAGAAATGATAGATAAACATTTCATTTTCAAATGCAAAATTCAAGGATTAAATGGATGGAACATATAAAAGTTTAAATCTCACTGCAGATGCCAAACCAGAAAACATCAGTCCAAAATCAATGAATACTACATATTGATTTGCACCCTATGTAGTTGGGATCGGGTTGACTCGGCGAGTTACTCGCGAGTAACTCGTGTCTCGGAGGTAGAGCGAGCCGAGCCTACTCCGATCCACCGAGTCAGGTTACAGCCGTGCCACTCGGCGAGTCTCGACCGAGTCAGGCGAGTTTTGCCAAATGTTGTGAATCGGCGAGTTGACTCGTCACCAACTCGGGATTTTTAAATTTCAAAAAAAAAAAATTTAAAACCTTTGATCAACCCTAATTAGGCCCTTCATCATCCGAAACATGAAGGAGAAAGAGAAGAGAAAAAGAAGGGGAAAGGGAAGCTCGACACAGCCACCTCATCAGCCCCTTCCAGGTACGATTTTTACTTTTTTCTTCTTCTTCTTCTTCTTCTTCTTCTTCTTCTTCTTCTTCTTCTTCTTCTTCTTGTCCTTCACGATTTTTTTCTTTTCCTTTTTTGCTTCTTCTTCTTCTTCTCTACACGATTTTTTCTTTTCTTTTTTTTTTTCTTTTTCTGCTGCTTCTTTCTTCTTCTCATCCTAAGGCAGTCTTTTCCTGTTCTTTTTTCTTCTTTCAGCTAACGGTGAGCTGCAGCAGATGCTTGATCTGCGTTGAGAAAAGCTCGATTAGATACTTGATCTGCTACAACCTGTCCAGATCTGCTCGATAGCCTGTCCAAATCTGCTCGATTAGCTTGATCTACTCCAATATATGAAGATCTGATTCGTTCTTCCCCAAAGACCAAGACACACAATTTTCCCAATCTGAATATAGTATAATCTGCTGCAAAAAATTAGTTTAATATGCTGAAAATGCCTAAAATTGAGAGGTTAGTCATTATGGGGGAGGGGGATATGTGCAGTTGAGTGGCCCGAGTCATGGCCGAGTGGATCGGCCCTGACTCGGCTGACTCGTGGATCGGCCCCTTGCCGAGTCACTTCCAAACCCGATCCCGACTACTTAGTTTGCACCAACTTTCCAAGTTACAATATAAATTTTGGTACATCCAAACCACAAGAGACATGCATTTATATTTTAAGAAACGATAAAATGAACATTAAAACAAACTCAAAAACCATAATATTATATTAAATTAAAATTGGAATACGAAACGCAAGATTGATATGTCACATGCTGAGTGTATGAGATTATGTGACTTCATAACATATTGCGGTTATACAATCGAAGTATATGAGAGTGAAAAGCTTGCTAACCTCACCTGAAGTCTACAGTTTGAAGAACATATATGTGTTTATTGTCACATACCATATCAATGTTCCACAGCTATGTAACTTAAGAAAACAAAACCATGCTGAACTCATTTGTTGAGTCTTATGTTGTTAAAGGTGAAGCCTAGGAAAGAAAAGTGCACAGATAAGAAGGGAATTGCCTTACTTAAGCACATTTTCCACAGGTTCTAGGCGACAAGCGCCTAGTCCATCACCTGGGACCAACCCAAGAGAAAAAAAAAAAAAAAAAGAGAGGTCACCCAGGACAAAAACCACTCTTTTACTTCTTTTTGTCATTCTTCTTCACTCCAAACTCTCTCGAATCTCCTAAAACCCTTAAACTCCATTAAATCACTTCAAAACAAGATTTGTGAACTTGTGTACTTCACTGCTTGCTAATCTATGTTGTTTTATTGTCATTTCTGCACATAAGTCATCAAAGAGTAAAAAATATGCATATATGTTGAAATAAGTTGAATACATCATATGAGAAGTACATGAGATATCTCAAAATATCGGGGATGCATGATGTCTAGGCGCCGACTAGGTGCGCCTGGGCGAGTCGCCCATCCCATCACCTCGCCTCGCCTCATGCCTCGGACAACATAGCTGCAGACTGTAGATAAGATAACTAGGTTTCAAGATTATAAATTTCGAGGGCACTCCACTATTCAGTTGAGCTGTACCCTCATCTGTGCCTCATCCACAAGCCTTGATAAACCAGGCAATGCTTAATTGGTTAATCCTCAAAGCTAGGACTTATATTTCGACTTGAATAGAACCTTGTAACCATATGCTATTTGCTTACTGGAACAGAATTTCATTCTAAAAGAAATGGAATGGTCAATTTCAAGAAAAGAAGTCTTATTTATGAGGTACAACTAAGCACTAGCAATTCCTATATATCTATTAAAGAATCAACCATATCAACTCCCCATTTAGTCTTAGGCAATTTGTTTCCTTTTCCTTGATTTTGAGTCATTAGGAGTGCACTTAATGTTCCCTTGTTTATTTCTTCCTAATTCCTGTAGAGGAACTCAACCAAATCTAATTTCAACTTACACTAGTTTTTTACATTAAACATGGCTATACAGAATTAGTTTAAAGAGATGGTTGGTTTAGAAGAAATCAGTCCTCACATAACACACGCAAAATGTAGCAAACAAAATTAAAAAAAGAGTCAATTGTGTAATCTCAAACAAACAAACTCACCTGCTCAGACTGCTGCATTTGCCATGTCTGAGATCCAAAAGCAGATAGTTGTGAGGGCAGACTATTAGTTTCTTGAGCATGAGAGCAAGACGCCTCCATGTTCTGATGACCCGTCATTGTAGGCAATGAAGGAAATGCCCAAGATGAAGGTTGAGTGACTGGGATGCAAGAAGACCTCATTGAAGCTTCATTGGGCACCAGACTAGATTCTGCTGTGCTGAATCCAGCTGGTGGTTGGTCAGAGTGAGGAATTGGTGAAGCAACATGGAATGGAGACCAAGGTGGAGATGATGATGATGAATAGATGAAAGATGGAGAACGTGGACAGGACGAATCTTGCATTACCTTCAGTTAAGTTTACTATTTTATAGGTTACTAGAAGTGTTCAAGCAATCCCAAATGTATTCTTCCACCAAGTTTTACTAAACTTAGAAACCAGAATCTGAAACTTTTGCGAAATGTGATGAATCTATTTAAAGATCATCCGGAAAGTCAATTGAATTTGAGTTCGAGAAACTGGATTAGGGTTCATCAACACTTCCAACGACAAAGATTATAACTTCTTTCTTTTTTTCAGAACAAATCAATATACAGCTAGGGTTTAATGAAGAGAAATGGGATACTATCAGGGTTTAAAGTATGAGAAATGTGTAGTGTCTGAGCAACGAACCTTGAATCTAACATTAAAGGAAAAGCCAATTGAATTAGAGATTAGAGTTAGAGAGAGTGAATTAGGGTTTATGAACACCTCACCAACGACGAAGATTAAAACCTTTTCAAAGAGAAACCCCTAATATACGAACTAGGGTTTAAAGCATGATGATCACCATGAAGAGAGAGGGAGAGAGAAAAGATGATGGATAGAAGGTTCGGGGGGCTTAAATACGTTTCCGAATTCCCAATCAAGGGATTGAAGGGATTAAAGGGCGCGCGATTTCAGATTTCGGAAAACTTCATGGAAAAAAAAAGGGACCCGTTAAACACATCCCGGATTCCGTTCACGACCCCCGGCCCTATTGATTTCGTTAAATCGGTGAGCCAACCAAGCCATTTTAACTCTTGACTTCAACTAGGGTTGAAGTAGGGCTGGTTGGGTTGGTGCTTTGACCAAGCTCGGCCGAAGGTTTATAAAAGTTACTTTTATTGGGGCTCCTAGTAAGGATGAGAGGCACACCCAATTAGAAGGCACTCCCAAATTTTACAAATTGGTTAGGGGGCATGATCTGTTTTACTTGTGGAGACTTTCTCATTTTCATTAAAACTTAAAACGATTTATGTAAACCAAAAGACCCTAAACCTTCCCCAACCACTTTGGACTAACAAAATCCCAAAAAAAAAACTTAGTGTCAACTCGTTATTTGAACACACAAATCAAAAATGAGGAGAAGGAAGAAGTTGTCAAAGAAACTCCTTTAATGGAGGAACAACCATAAAAAATAACTTCGATGAGGGTCTTGGGTATTCAAAATTTAATTGACTTCCTACCAATCAGTTGAAAAACAACAAGAAATTGTTGAAACTATTAACCAAAATCGATAGATTATTGTCGAAAATGTTCAATAAAATCAACAGGTTGCTATCAAATTTGAAAATTTCAATTGATCCCAATATTTTTAGCTACAAAAGTTGATCTAAAATTAATAAAAAAAACAATCTAAAACATTATTATGATTCAAAACCAAGTTCCACCAACACTTTTACATTTAAAAATAACAAGTTCAAAAAATATTTATAAAATATTTTTCATCTCCATGAGAAGAAGCCCTTCCTCTGGGATTTTGCTTCCTACGTTTCTTCGCTCCCCTCTCACGATAAGCCCCACCTCTAGCTGATTGTTCTCTCTCCTCATCACAAGCAGGCTCATCTTCTTCTTCATTCTCCCCAACAGCATTATCGTCGTACATGAATTTATATCATGCTCAACTTGTAAATATAACTGTGAGAAAATTAAGTCTCTCATCGATGAGATTGGATCGGGATGGTCTTCAAAATAGTGTCTTCAAGTGGATCTTTAGTTTGATCTTCGTCTACCTTTTGATTATGAAAATATGGAAGAGAGGTAGGCAAAATAAATTTTAAAATTTATGTCTTATATCCCTAAAACACATTATGTAACAATTTTAAGAGGTTATTGTCAAAAATATTGATGAAATTCGACAGTTTCATGTCAAAAATATTGATTAAATTCGAAAGGTTCCTGTTGAAAAGGTTCTTCGTCTTCAACATGATTTGATCGAATTTCAGTGCATTGGATTTTTTCGAACTTCATTTTACCAAAAAAAGAGTTGTTAGAAACTTATATTACCTCAAATGTTGTTGATTTTGAGTTTTCGGTGGGATTCGAAGACCCAATACCCTCATCGAAGTTATTTTTATGGTTGTTTCTCTATTAATGGAGTTTCTTTGACAACTTCCTCCTCCTCCGTGTTTTTTTATTTTTGGGTTCAAACAACGAGCTGACACTCGCAAAAAAAAAATTTATTTGTTGTCGAATACTTGAGTCTCTATTACCGTTAGGTGGAGTTCATCAATTTGGGAATCTTGAAGTTGGTAACTATGGAGGTGGGAACTCACGATGAAAACTTTGTTTTTTTGTTTTTTTAAGGTTTAGTTGTCTTTAATGAGGGAATCCCCCTAAGAAAAACACCAAATGAGTGGAAGGTTCAAACTTGGGCTTTAAGGCCCAAATTTTTAGCATGCCACCCAACCAAAAGGAGAGCTTCAATAACAGCACTCTTTATAGACCTTAATTCAACCCAACCCAACCCATCTTCCTAGCGAGAAATTTCTCAAACCAGCCCAACCCAAGCGGATTATGTTAGGTTGATCGGGTTACTTCGGCTTAATAAGAAATAGTCATATGATGATTTATAATTTAATAATTGTCAATTAATGGACTTTGTAAGTCATCAAGGTTCATATATTTAGTTCCACATCAATAAAGAAGATGGGGAAAGAACTGTGCAAAGTGGTATATGCATACTATGATAAATTTTAATTTTTAAAATTTTGTTAGTAGATAGGACTATTGCCCAGGATTACAATATAAGGGCGTAGATACATTTTTAGTAATGAGTGTGTGAGAAGCATAGAAAAACTGCTACAAGCATACGTGTCACACCCCGACCCCGGACTCCCAATGGTCCGACCCACTTTTCGAGCCGAATCCACGACCCAAGCCTCGAAGCGTGAACTGGGGTGGAAAAGAAAGTAACTAATACCTAGTTGAACACCATGTAAAATCAAACTACAAAATCCCCTAATTAAGTTTACAAAACATAATAGTCTTAAATTCAAGAGAATAAGTTACATTCATAAGTTAATGTTGTTGTGAGAGTTTTGAATCAGTGGCGAAGATAAGGCCGTTACTCCCTAATCATAATTCTGATTCAGGTGAAGTTAGGTTCTTTGGAAACTAGACAGAAAAATATAAAACTTCAGTGTTTGATCCGAAGCTAATTCTCTACGGTTTTACACAGAAAACGTGCTCAACTGAGACCATTGCAAGAAATCAGGATTTTCTAGTATTTAAGGTCCAATTTAAGGTAGTCTAAAGGTCAACTTTCTGGGTTCGGAATAAGATGAAATTTCCTAGGGTTATACATCAGAGTCTAATAAATAATATTTCAGAAGGCAAAATATCAATTAAACACATAGATTTCAAAGAAATTAATAAAACATTCATCATATATCATTAAAAATTAGAACTTATCATGTCATTCAACTTATTCACACTATATAATAAGTATTCATGAAGCATCATTGTATCATGTAATAACTTAATTAAAACTAAATAAATCAAATCAACTCATTGTTATCAAATTAAAATAAAGAAATCAATCAAAGACCCAATCCCTTGTGATCTAATTACTATCATCTTCAACCATCTCGAGTTCTCGGTACGTACTTCTAAGACTTCGGTTTCTTCTAAGACTTCTAGTATAACTTCGATTTCTTCTTCTTATTCCTGTAGGGGGTAAAAATGTAGGGTGAGCAAAACTCAGTAGGTACAACAAAAAATAATAGGTTAAGGCTGACTAACACTGTTTTTCAGAAAAACCTAAGCTTATTGCCCAAAACGCATCCATCAATGCTCTTTGAAATCCACTCTTTCTTTAAAACTGTAATACCCTGAATTTTTTAGTCCAAATTCGCCTTGGGCCTAACCCGAGAACTAATATTATGAATCCATCTTAAATTGAATTATCTTTTGTGTAGTCATCTTTTGTAATAAGATCTATATATACATATTTATGTATGGGTTAGATGAGCTAACCCAATAATTCAAGTAATAGACTTGTCAATGAAACTATGGGTTAAATGGGCTAAGCCCATCTTTACTTATTTTGGGTTAAAACAACTCAACATTTTATAGGTTATTATTTATATTTTTGTATATATATTTATCAGTATACTTTAAACTCATTTTTGGACATCTTATGTTCCAAATTTGCCTTGGGCTATTTCTGGTAAAGTTGTAGCTCTTTGAATCTAGTTTTCAGAATGGTATGGTGGGTGATATTCGGACTTATGGTCTAGGAGTTATGGTCATTACAGTATAATATGTACATATAGATAATTTATTAAAGAATAATGTTTATTCACTCAAAACTTTTGATTTAATCCACAAGATCATTTTGATTGGTACATGTCTTCAAATCATTAAACTAGGGACATAAGTCACATCAAAGTTTTGGTACACAAAAGTTTATCTAGTATTTACTATTTTTATTAAATATTTGACTAAGAATAATAATAATAAGGATTATTTCTAATATCCACCTCCATTACCACTAGATAGTGGTAGATTTACTACAATCACTACCACCACTAAGAATGATGGTTAGTCTACTACCACTAAGTGGTGGCTAGTCAACCATTGTAGTGGCTAATCCACCACCATTAATTTTATTTTTATTCACTACCTTATGATTCCATTTTCACCTATATAAAGAGGTAGTTTGTGAAGACAAGGAAGGGGAGGTGGGAGAGAAGAAAGAAGAAAGAAATAGGAAGAGAGAAATAGGAAGAGAGGTTTTAAATTAGAAATAAGTATTTTCAACATTAAAAAGAGAGTTTTTATACTAGATTTGGAAGCAAATCAAAGGAGGAGCTACTAATTCTCCTTGGAATAACTCTAAGGAGGAAGAAAAGATAGAAGAAGAAATTAGCTATTGCTTAAGATTGGACCGTTGGATGGTCCTAAAAATTGAATATGATGTAGATGAGATAATAAAGTATACTTGGTTAAAATATCAGCTTATTTGGAGAAGTTTAAGTACTCCAATCACAATAAAAATCGTCATTTTTGTTAGAGAAACAAAAATAACGAGTTCGAAATGAGAAATTCATTACTCTCAAACCTACTGTTGGATCTGTCTAATATTTTTACACGTGTTATGGGATATATTAAGTACTACTGTAAAATTTTCAGGTCAATTGGTTGTGGAAAGACCTTGATCCATCATAAAAATTCCGCTGGAGTTGCTACTCTAATTGTAAGTAGTTGGTTAATTGAAGGGTGTGGACCAAAGATCTACCGTTGGATTGGTAAATATTTTATATATTTATTTGTTAATATATACATATATATATCATAGAAAAAGGTAAAGGGTTACCAGTACTATTTTTAGATTTATGATTCGCCTTGGTTAAATTCTATCTCGTTTAGACAAGTCCTTACACTTAACTGATGATACCCAAACCGAAGGTCGATCTTTAAAAAGTATTGGGCACCCTTAAGTTGGTCAAATAAGTCATCAATTCTAGGGAGAGGATACTTGTTCTTGACGGTCACCTGATTTAACTTTCGATAGTCGATACACAGGCGAAGTGTACCGTCCTTCTTCTTTACAAACAGTACGGGGGCTCCCCAAGGTGAGGAACTCTTCCTGATAAAACCCTGATCCTCCAATTCCTGAAGTTGAATCTTCAACTCCTTCA
>MVGT01001715.1:8464-34048 GCA_002174775.1 Macleaya cordata | reverse complement strand
ATTCCTAATACACCAACACACTGACTTAGAGTCGCCACTCCGGTGATGGAGATACATCACCCTATAATATAGAAGTCTAGTGTGTTATAGTCTTATCAGATGAATTGTTCAGATTCATCACTGACTATGAACTATACAAGAATATGAGGAACCAGTAAATTACATCTCTCCATGTATGAACACTTCATACAAATAATTTACTTACAATATCATCTTGTGAACAACCCTTAATCCATCATATGAATAAAGTAATAATATAATATCATGCTTATTAATAAATATAATTTATCAATGTTGTCAATTTAAATTATTTTAGAGCATAAACCCCAACAGATCAAATAGCCGATCTAGAATGGCAGGTTCAAGTGCTCACCCGCCAATTGGATGCATTGCAGCCGCATCAAGAACGCCGTCGTGTTTCACATCCACGGGTAGTGGAGGAAGAAGACGATGAGGATGAGGGTGGAAATCTTTTCACAGATGCTGATCAAAAGGGATTTCAAGTTGCATCTTGTCATTTACAAGACTCTATGATTGAAGACTGAAATTCTTAAGTTTCATGGCGATTCTTCGCCAGACAAACTTATTGATTGGATCTGTGTTGGTGAGGAGGTCTTAGCTTTCAAAGAAGTCCCTAAAAATAAGACGTTGCAAGGAGATTTATTTTTCTTTTGTGAGATTGAAGAAAATCACGTCTCGGTTGATTGGAATTTACAACCAATCTACGATATTTACCTGGAAGATGAAGTTTATTTTAAGTCAGTTTATATTTATCGTTATTTCATGGAATACATGAACAATGTAGTTGACTTTATGGTTCTATGTCACAAAGCTTCTAGTTATGAGGATCCATTCTTATCGAGCACTAATATGGTATTTGTGAGATTAAATATTTATGTTTGATTTGAAGAACTCTTCATGGTAACCTATGGCGAGTTCAAGATTTTTCACTGGAAAGTTACATTGGAAGAAAATTACATCAGCAAAATTCGAGGACGAATTTTCTCTAACACGGGGGAGAATGTTGAAGGATGATTTGACACAAATTATAATCTTATGTTATTATATAATTTTATTATATTTTTATTTACTAAAAATTACTAAATTCTATTTTTATTATTTAGGGCTTATTTAGAAAGCTCTAGAAGTGTTTATTTTAAATTTTAATAGGGTTAGAAAGTTACTTATGGGTAATAGATATATTAGGGAACAAGTTTTTAGTATTTTGGTAGGTTTCTAATTTGTTATGTGAGAGTTATCTATATAAGGAGCTCAAAAAACGAAGATAGTCTTTTTATGATTAATAAAAGTTTATTTTAGAGAATAATTTTATATTATTCTGTTATTAGATTTATGATTTATTTTGATCTGCGCCCTGCATCATTATCATCTAATCTATAGAGTCAACTAGTCATTATTGAAATATCTATAATATTTGAGTCCACAAAATTAGTTGAATTAGTAAAATAGAATCGATATTTCAACCTAATTATTTACCAATTCATCCAACTTTATCATTATGTAAACTCGGCGATATAGAATGACCTGTCAGCGTGTATAACCATTGTCAAGTCTATAAAATAGCACAATATTATGTGTTCTGCGTAATCGACAAATTAATGGAAAAAATGGGCTGAAATATCAGACGACCTTAATAAAAAGGTGGGCTGAATATCCACCGCCATTCTAAAATGGATTTTAATTTAAAAGGTTTTGTACCAAACTTTGATGTATAATTTTGCATCAAAATTGGATTAAGAAAAAAGAAAGTCCCTTCTTCACCTTCCTTTTGTTTTTTAAAACGCCCCAATTGTCTTTTAAAAACAGTATGTTATATTCGGATCTGAGCCGTCACTCTGAAGTTAAAAACACATCTCCTCTCTCTTCTTTCTCTCCCTAGCTTCATAAACAAACTTCTCCTTTTTCTCCCACTGCTTAAGGTTGCTGCTGCACAGTCTTCCATCCACCTTTACACACTTAATACTTTCTTCTCCGTTTCCGTTGCCGTTGCCTGTTACCCTTAACGGAGAAGGCATCATCCATGTTTATCCAGGACCGTTATGTTAATGGTAATCAAGACTTTCTCTTCTCTTCATCACAGAGAGACGTCAATTACAGGTTCGAACTCTCCGCCTCTTTTTCTATAATCTCTTTCTCTTTTTCTCTCTAGAGATCCTTTAAGTTTACTGATGCTTATCTTTATAGTTTCTGATGCTTTCTGTTTAATTTTCTTGTGTTTTTCTTTGTTGGTGATGAATTTATGGAATTTTTAATCTTACATGCATCTTACTGAGATGATTTGGATCCAATTGGCGATCAAACATACTAGTCTTGTTGATAATTCAAACTATTAAATGGTTGAATTAAGGGGAAATTTTTTGACCTAATTTATTTACTTAACTAGTTATGGTAGATATGTTCTCAGGTCTTATTAGTTCATCAATCGAGTAAAAGATATGGGAAGATTAGTGCTACACCCCTGAAAAGTGAAAAGTAAGGCAAATTAATTTGAACCCCTTTCTTTTCCCAAATTAGCAAGTCCCCAAGATGGGGTTTTTAGCAGATTATAAGTTTTGGTGAGTCAATTGAGTGGTCAAAACTAATTGACCCACAGTCAATTCAGATATAGCATATTTCACTTGGTATGTAATTGGTTGGATTTTTTGGTGTGATTAGTGAAAAGTAAGCTAGTTTTAATCTTATATCGACCAAATGTTTCTAATAGTTGGAAAACAAGGACATTAAAACAATAAATGAACAGTACTGATACAAACGGACATAGTTTCACTCCAAGTAACTACTGAAACTGAAATAAAACATTGGATATATGATACGATCATCATGATCGATATCATCCAACTGCCAACAACAAATTAAAGTTACTTGTCTTTTAGTTAGTTTAGTTTATTTTGAATTAGTCTTTTAGTTAGTTGGATAACTTGGTAGTGTGTTTTGTACGTGTAGTAGTATTTGCTATTAAATAGGGATAGTTGTTTGGGTTGCAAATAAGTCTTATGTAATTCCTAGTTTGTAGGGATTCTATTTGTGTTGTACGTAGGAGAGTTAGTAGTGGGTTTAGTTGTTCCTTAATTTTAGGTAATTGTGGTTAATGGGTACGGTTATGTAATCTCTATTTAAAGAGTCCAAAATAATGAAAATGGTATGAAGAAAATTATTAAGAACAGTAAACACTTTGTGTTTGTTGGAGGTCGTGGGCTCCTCAATCAGCCCTAAAATATTGAGGTCACAGGCTCCTCCATTAGCCTGAAACTATCCTTCTTCTTCTTATCTTCTAGTTTTACAATTTTTGTTTAGTTGTTTTAGATACAATCTTCGGGATTGTATCAATATATTACCATAATATTTGGAATTGTGAACCATGTGCACTACAATCTATCTGGAGACACAAAATAAATTTTAAATCTAATGAATTTCTTGCAAACCTAAGAGACCAAGTCCAAAACAACTACAAATATAACTTGGGATGTAAAATTCCATGAACTATTGAATCAACCATGCGTTCAATTTGTAATTTTTCAATATTATCTCTCTGTTGTTCATCATATACATTATTTAATTACGTTAGCATTAATTTCTCCTATGTCTATGATAACATCCTCGTTGCCATTACATTCCCTGATTGACTAGTCAGATCTATTTTTATCAAGAACAAAAGCATCAAAGACTTTGTAGTCCCTTACAATTGAAACTTCTTATTCAAATTTTGTAATATCTATTTTGCTTGAAGCTTGAATTATTGTTTTAGCTTGATTTTCTATCGCTTCCACAACCTAATCTCCAAATTTGGGTTGGATAACTGCACCCAAAATCTATTTCATGATTGCTTTTATTTGCAAAAAACTACTCATGAAGATTGACCTGTTGTCAATAGATTTTGTATACTTGTCTTTAGTTTTATAATCAAGGTATGAAGAAATTTTGTTATTATAATTAGAATTTTAGTTATAAACTATAACAGAAAGAAATTTTTGACAAAAAAATATATAAAAAGTAAAAGATAACATTTCCATACACCATGACATCATCCAATGACTTCATTAGTAGATTTACAAGAGCTGGTTCTCAGAAGTTGGTTTGTTTTCAGTTCTGATAGTACTTGTGAAGATGAAAGCTTACCATATCAAATTAAGGTCCTTCTAGTATAAAAAGTATTGCACGTTTATGATGCAGGTGTGGTTCTTGTAGCTACGAACTGAACCTAAGGTCCTCAAACCGGAACACCTCAACCATTGGTTCTAAGTATGGGAAATCCATGAAGAGAGGGATCATATCATTTTTCTCCATTGACGAGAGCAGATATACACAAATAGATGAACTTCAATGCGTACCCTACTTTATTTCCAAATACTCTTGGGGCTTGTTAAGGCGAAGAACCAAGCTTCTCTGTCGTAAATGCGGGAACCATGTGGGTAATGCCTATGAGGAGAATACTTCCCGGAATCTAGAATCGGACAACTCAGACTCAAGCTCAGGCAATGGGATTTCAATTCAATGGAAGTATGATGTCAAAATTCGTGCCCTACAACCCTCCTCCTCTGAAGAAAAATCTGGTGTTCCACTTGTCATGTGATGCAGTTGCATGGGTTTCTCTTACATATCCATATTCTGCCAAACTATCCCAACAACCGGGCAAGCATGTGAATAGTGTAGAAAGGTTTAGTTAAGTTTGCAGTGCAAAATCTCATTATTGTGCAAAAGAATCATTGTGGTCGTTGGTAGTGCGTTCTTGTGTTGGCGGGATTCACTCAGAGTTAAAATCCAAAAGATGATCGGCTTGGAGTTGGACCGGTGACCTGATAGACTCAGATAATTTACTAGTGTGAGTAATTATTGCCACTAAGTGTGCTTGTACATTCAATAGCATCGAGAAGAACTAAAGCAAGCATTCACAAGGCTCCTCTCGAATTGCCATGGTAAAGGTGTGTTGTAGACTGTCAATTAAACTAACATGGATAACCATGGATTTGGGTTTTTGTGTACAGACAGATATTTAAGTCTTTAAAGTCCGAGTAAAGTTTTATTTTCCTCGTAACAGTGATCACATAATATATATAATAGACAGTATTGAAGACTGAATGAATGTTTTGTGTTTGCTTGGACTTATTATCTTTGAGCTTTCTCACACTGTAATTGTTTGAAATTTAAACCACCTTACAGTGTTGAAAGAGTTTAAATCTAAATTCTACTGCAAGTATGATGTATAAATGTAACCACACCAGATGATCATAAACTATTGCATATTTTTTTTTTTTGCTTACGGAAAAGACGGTGCTCAGTTCAGAATAAAGTCTGTAGTTTGTCTGTAAATTAGATGTTTACTTACTATCACTCGGTAAATAAATATCAGAATGTTTAGGTTCAGTTTTGTGTAGTGATTTCTTAATTGGCATAACATGTCTTTCCCCCTTGAAAGTTCGACTGTGGAGGTTATTGAGATGAATGTTGATAGAATAGCTTATTAGTTTCTAACACTAAATGGTAGGGGTGGGATTTGGGTTGGGTCAACCCGACCAACTCGAACTCGACCGGTATTTGGGCAAGCATGGGCGAAGGTTGCTGGGCGTTTGGGCAAGTATGGGTATTATTTTGCCAACCCGTAGTCAAATTTAGGCAAGCATGGGCATAGATAATTGCCAACCCAAGCAACCCGCCCCGAGAAACTTATATATATATTAAGATTGAAATTGATTTCTAACATGGAAATATGTGCCCAGAAAAAGAAAACTCTAATTTTACCAAGTATTTTGAAAGATATAAATGAGATAAATATATTAAGTTACTAATATAGGGTGGAGGTATTAAGACCCAAAATAAAAACTTTCTTTTTGTCTCATTATATGTAAAGTAAAATTATAATATTACTTAATAAGTAAAACTCAAAATAATATAAAGACAATAATGGTTTTGAATTTCGTTGTTACTATATTTTGTTTAAAATTTTTATTTATTATGTGAGTAGATTGTTAGTTTGTTTATCTTTTTAAACTATGAAGGATATTTTATTTATTAAAGTTTATTATTTATTTTTTATTAATTTTTTGTATTAATAATTTCCTTCAATCACCTAAATTTATTGAAACATGGGCAACCCGAAGAGCCCAAGAAATCCGAAGAACCCGAGAAACCCACTCGGGCCATGCGTGGGTAAGCCTCTAATAGCTTTTGTGGGTTCTATGGGCATTCTGGGTAAATGAGGTATAGTGTGGGCATGGCATGTTCAAAGCCTCTAACCCGCCCAACCCGCCCGAGTCCCACCCCTACTAAATGGTTCTGATATCAACTCCTGAATCTCCCATCTTTTGTTTAAAGTATTCTTGTCCTATTTTTTGATGGGTAACACGACTTAAGGCTTTCATCCAGGATGGAACATGCTCTAAGTGTGAACCTAGAGGTAGAGGGCCTTCAACCCAATCCTTTAAGCAAGAGTCCCTGGTGCTTGCTGGAATTTGATCCCATGACCCTACTTAGTAAGTTCACGAATTATTCGCGAACCGAACGTATCAATGCCGTACCGAACCGGATAACCGCATTATTCAAATGAGTCGGAATAATTCGCGCATTCTAAACGAGCCCCGAATTATTCACGAATAATTCCCGAATCTGACCCGAACTCTTGAATAATTCTTTTCCTTTTAAACTTTTTTTTAAAAAAAAATCTTAGCTATTGTTTTTTTTTTTTAATTTTTTTTGATAAAAAAAAAAATCTTAGTTATTGTTCAATTCATTATACTAGTTACATTGAGATTATTAGATGTGTTACTTTACTTTTGAACAATTGGTTTTTCTTTAATTTTTTTTTTTAAATCTTAGTAATTGTTCAATCTATTACTAGTTCCATTGTACCAGTTGGAGACTTCTTGAATGGGTACCGTTAGTATTGTAGTTTATGAAAATATATAATATTTTTTTTATCATAAGAAATTTAGATATGGTACTTGTATATATATCCGAATTTTTAAGCTAATTTTTTTTACGGATCATCCGAACTATACTCGAATTATTCTCGAACCGTATTTTTACCCAATTCCGATCATTTGACCGGATATTTGACAGAATTTTTCGTCCATAAATTCGAATAATTCCCGAAAGATATCCGAACCGAACTTTTACCGAACACCGAATTACTAACTATGCCCATGACCTCCTCAAATGAAAGTCACGCCTCCGACCACTCTACTAAGAGGTCATTGGCTTGGTTGAAGGATTCATCAGCTTCTTTTATAAGAAACTATTGGGTGGTATGTGTGAGTTCATAGGATAATTGCAGAGTAATGATAAGTCAGGCAGTAACCAGATTGCATCTTGTAGTAACTTCAATTGAACTGTCAAACAAACATGAATTCATTGGGAGAATTGCAGAATAGTAAGGACATGTTTACTGTAGGCCGGAGCACAGTGTGTTCAAACTTCAAATTTCAACTAGCAGAGCTTGTTAGTAGGGGACGATGTGTCAAGCTCGGTTCGGTCCAGAGTTGGTCTGATCGGGCTATGGGCAGGCCTAAACCAAGACCCTTGCCTGAGCCAAAGCTTAAAGCTTTAGGCGGGACCTGGCTGAGTGTCAAGCTTGGTCAGGTCGAGCTCTAAATCAAGAGATCAAGACCCCTGCCTGAGCCAAAGCCTAAAGGCTTCGGATTGGACCTGGTCATGCAATCCCAAATCTTCTCCAGAAGTTTTGAAGATGATTAGGATCTAGGGTTAGGGTTTTGATCTTCCGGGAGAGAGACTCTTATTGTCCTGATCGAAAGGCTGACTTTTGTGAGGATGAACTCGTCTTTATGTAGACCATAAAAAATCACATCGTTTTAAAACTTTTCAACTTGGTGAAAAAATGATTGAGCTTGTGAGCTTAATGAATCATTAGTCTTATGTGAAATTATGAGATAAAGATTAGTTTTGTCTCACAAAACTGTGTGATGGTGTAGATTCTCATTACTTATATAAAGATGTTTACAAAGTATCAATATAATACAGGAGGACGGGTTGGTGTCAGGGGGATAAAAGACAGTCTGGATTTCATCATCTTTGAACCGATATGAATCGATCCGACGACTTCGACTTATTCAACCCATTCACTTTTGCAAATAGACGAGTTTGTCCTTGGCCCTTTAAGATTTTTGAGACAAGTTTGTCCTTCACCATTTTTAAGAAATGTCGGATGTGTTATATGGCCATAGTATATAACCAAAATAACCTTATGTTCTTTAACGAAATACAGGATGTGTCCCGTGGCCATAGTTATTTATTTACACCCGATTGACACTTGACGGTGGAGTCGCGTGGAGTTGATCCAAGGGCGCGTGTGTGGGTGCCTCGAAGCGTGTGAAGCGCACATAGAGGCAACATGCGTTTGGACATCCAAACTATATGCGCGAAGCGTGTGTAGGGAGGATAGACAATTATTTTACGAACACACGCGCGTAGCGCGTGTGAGGAGAAAAACACAGTATTGAGCTGTGCCGGAGGCACGACAATATACCTAGTTTCAAATGAAAGGAATTCCTAGTGACTAAGGAACTTATCTAAGACAAGGTTACCAACAGAAAGATAAAATACAATTTTTACAAGTGCTGAAGATAATGAAGAACTCTATAGAACTCTATCGTAACTGGTTGTTGCTTGGCCTTCAATACAATTGGTGCGTTGATGATCTTGGGCCCACCATTAGTTATACATATCAACCTGTTGATAACATGAAATATGAGAATGGAAAGCCATACACGTGAGTGCATGTTCCATGAATACGTGCATAGATATAGGTGACGTGTAATACCCCCCTCAATTTGGAGCGGGAGGAACGTCATCGGGCCGAATGCCCAACTTGCTAACAAGACGGCGAAACTGATCAGCCCCTAAGGGTTTTGTAAAAATGTCAGCAAGTTGATAAGAGGATGGTATATGAGTCAGAGAGATTAAACTAGAGATAAGTTTCTCACGAACGAAATGACAATCGATCTCGATATGTTTCGTTCGTTCGTGGAAGACAGGGTTCTCAGAAATGTGCATGGCAACTTCGTTATCACAGTAAAAATAGAATGGGTCTATATAGTGGTATGCCAAGATTGTTGAATAGGTATTTCAACCACTGAAGCTTAGCCGTGAGATTTACTAGTGCCCGGTATTCGGCCTCAGCTGAAGAACGTGAGATGGTTGGTTGTTTCTTAGATTTCCACAAGATGGGCTAGATCCCAGCATAGTAAAATATCCTGTTGTGGAGCGCCTAGGTTTCCACGAGATGGGATAGATCCTAGCATAGTAAAATATCCTGTTGTGGAGCGCTTAGTGGTGGGACAACCCGCCTAATTAGAGTCGGTGTACCCTTATAATTTTAACGAGCTTGAAGATGATAATAGAATCCCGTGACTTATTGTACCTTTAAGATACCGTAGGATTCGATGGGCAACCTCAAGATGAACAGTTTGAGGTTGCTACATGAATTGAGTTAGGTAATTAACCGCATAAGTTATGTCCGGTCGAGTTACGGTGAGGTATAAGAGACGACCAAAGAGTCGTCAAAACTGACTTGGATCGGATAGAGGATGGCCATCGGATGGGTGGAGCTTCGGATGTTGCTCCATTGGAAACGGAGATGTTTTCGCCCCAGTGAGACCATAGTCTTGAAGGATGTCCAAGATGTATTTTCGTTAACACAGAAAGATCCCATTCGAGGACCTTGAAACTTCTATGCCCAGAAAATACTGAAGCCGATCGAGACCCCTGTAGACACTCTAATTTTGCCCACCTTCATTCATGGAGTACTTCGAGATTTTCATTAATGACCTACAAAAATAACCCTAAATGGAGTTCAAAATCAACCCAAAAATAGCCCAAAAACAAAGCTCAAAACTTTGCTAAAAAATAGCTCAAAACCATCCAAAAAACAAACCCAAAAATATCCCAAAAGTGAAGCAAAAAACCCTCTCAAAATAAGCCCAGTGGAAAAGAAAGGCATAAAGGCCCAACATGCCCATGCTGGAAATTCAGCTGGTTCAAACCACAGGTTCGAACCAAGTCTGTCTGAAGCTGGTTGTGTTTTTTATTCCTTTCTTCTTTTCTTTTCATCTCTTCACTATTCTACCATTCATTTTTATCTTCCCCTTTGCTTTTTCTTCCTCAAATAATGAGACCTACCCCTAATTTCAGCAAAAGAAAATATCATATTTTCATTTTCTTTCATTTTAAAAATCCACCTCCTTACTATTCTACCTTTCCCTACTATTAAGCCTACCACCTCACCCCTTTGATGGAAGGCTATAAAAGGAGCCTTCCATCCCACAAAGAAAGGGCCTTGAACTAAAAAAAGAAAAGAAAAAGTAGTAAGCTTATTCACAAGAGAAAAAGACATTCTTGAGAGTTTGAAGAGAAGAAGGCTTGAGAAACCAAATAGTTAGAAGATTTTTTTCTTTTTCTTTTAGAATTTAGTGTGTAATTCTTTTCTCAAAGCTCTTCTCATTTTAGTCATAACACTCTTATAAAACTTAGGAGTGGTGTATCCTTCTTTTGGGTAAGAGATTTCAAGTGCCAAATCCTTATCCAAATTGTTCCATAAGTCAAGGTATAGAAATTTTCTAAACTTCGTTAAACTTCAAGATGATCTAAATTAGATTGTCTTGAAGGCCACAATACTTGTGGTCATTTCAAATTGTAAATATTATTTAAACATTTATATATTGTTCCAAAGTGAACATTCTTATCTATCTTTTTTACATTTCATGCAATTTACTTCTAAGTAATTTTTCAATTTCTTTATTTTTACATCTTTATTTATATTCTTTGTCATTTACTTACAAGTTACTAACATTAACTTTCTAACATTTCTTGTCATTTACTTACAAGTTACTAACATTAACTCTCTAACATTCTTTATTTACATTTCTTGTCGTTTATTTATAAGTTATCAACACTAGCTCTCTAATATTCTTTATTTACATTCCTTGTCATTTATTTCCATGTAATTTCTCAATTTCTTTATTTTAGATCTTTATTTATATTCCTTGTTACTAACACTAACTTTCTAACATTCCTAATCATACAAGGTTAAAGCATTTATTTCCATTGTACATCCTATTTACTTAAAGTCATTTACTTGTTTTGTTAAAGAAATCTAAAAATTGGTTGTCCGGGAATACTTCCTTTCATTATTTCTCTAACTTGTTAATATTATCAAAAGAAAACTTGGCATTTGTCTATGATTTCTAATTTATATACTAGTATAATCATTCAAAATGATAATCCCAACACCTCTCTCAAAAAGAGATACACAAATGACTCATTATCTATAAGATAATAAATTGTTCAGATTTTCTGGGAAAAATTTCTTAATCAGTTCTTACAACAAATATCCCTAAAATTATCGCCTAATTATGAAGTAGAGACCGATCTTTGATCGGGTGGCTGTTAGGTGCCTCACACCTTCCTGATCCGTAATAAAGTTCTCTTACTCGAAATCTCAATCGCAGACCAATCTAAGGAAGACTGTCATTAGCATTTTCCAAAGGAAACTCTAAGAACTGTTTTCCAACCAAAGGGTCCTGATTCCCTAAAAATCAGGTGGCGACTCCAAATCAATCAATAGAAATCACAAGACTCTCAGAGAGAGATGCAATAGTCGTATCCCTCGGCCAAAAGTGCAAGAGAGTTTTTACCTCCTAGCGTTCGACCAAAATTGAGGGTGCTACGGCTGGCGACTTTGCTGGGGAACTAAACCAAGAACTCGACTTAAAAAGTAATTAGGGATGTTTTTCTGATATTTGTTGTAAACTCTGATTGGGCTGGTGTACAGGAAGAGTGCACACCACCGTGTCCTATAGAAAACCCTAGGAAAATCCTAGTTTGTGAATAACACTTTTCAAAAAGAAAAACCTAGGAAAATCCTAGCTTTCAAAAAGAAAACCGTAGGAAAATCCTAGTTCGTGAATATCACTTTTCAAAAAGAAAAACTAGAAAAATTCTAGTTTTCATAAAGAAAATCCTAAGAATATCCTAGTTTGTGAGTATCACTTTTCAAAATGAAAAACCCTAAGAAAATCCTAGCTTTCAAAAGAAAAACCATACGAAAATCCAAGTTTGTGAATATCACTTTTCAAAAAGAAAAAACCTTGGAAAATCCTAGCTTTCAAAAAGAAAACCCTAGGAAAATCTTAGTTCGTGAATATCACTCTTCAAAAAGAAAAACTAGAAAATTTCTAGTTTTCATAAAGAAAATCCAAGGAATATCCTAGTTTGTGAGTATCACTTTTCAAAATGAAAAACCCTAGGAAAATCCTAGCTTTCAAAAGAAAAACCCTAGGAAAATCCTAGCTTTCAAAAAGAAAACCCTAGGAAAATCCTAGTAAGTGAATATCAATTTTCAAAACAAAGCTAGAAAATCCTAGCTTTCAAAAAGAAAACCCTAGGAAAATCCTAGTTCGTGAATATCACTTTTCAAAAGAAAAATCCTAGGAAAATCCTAGCTTCCTACAGAAAACCCGAGGAAAATCCTAGCTTTCAAAAACAAAACCCTAGGAAAATCCTAGTTCGTGAGTATCACTTTAGAAAACCCTAGAAAAAACCAGAAAAATTCTAGTTTTTATAAAGAAAATCCTAGGAATATCCTAGTTTGTGAGTATCACTTTTTAAAACAAAAATCCTAGGAAAATCCTAGCTTCCTGCAGAAAACCCTAGGAAAATCCTAGTTCGTGAATATCACTCGTCAAAATAAAAAACCCTAAGAAAATTCTAGCTTCCTGTAGAAAACCCTAGGAAAATCCTAGTTCATGAATATCATTTATCAAAATAAAAAACTCTAAGAAAATCTTAGCTCTCAAAAAGAAGAACCTAGGAAAATTCTAATCCGTGAATATCTCTGTTAAAAAAAAAACCTTGGGAAAAACTCAGTAGTTTTGCATCCATTAAGTGATTAAAGTATCAATACACCAAATATATCATACATACTAACAAGTTCTTCAAAAACCAGGTACCAGGAGCCTAGAGACAACAAGTCACGGAAAAATCAAAGAAACAATCTCTGAAGGATTCTCTGCCTATCTGGACCAGACCAAAAGAAACTAATTCAGAAGGAAAAAATGTCTGATCAAGAAGAAGTAGGTGAGCCACAGATGAATCCCAGGAGTATTAGGAAGACCATGGAAGCCTACATTGATGAAATTCTCATGGATAAACTCTCCCTCATACTATCAAAACAAAAAGCAAAAGGTGTAACAATTCCAGAAAATACGGAGAAGGGGGAGACTTCCATGGCGGAAGCTTTACTACAAAAGGAAGGAACATCAGAAATTATGGGATTGACACAACTCCGTTCGGTTCATGTCACGACCGAAGAACCAGTACCACTCTAGAGTCGAGTACCAAACAAGACCAAATATCAACAAGGTGAGGATTCAAAAATGGAAAAATGGAAAAGAACTCCGATGTACCAGGAATTCCAAAAAATGAAGGAGGAATTTCGCAAGTCCAAGATGGGAACCTATGATGCGGACACATGGCATCAGGTTCCATTAGAGAAACTCCCCCCCAAACTTCAAGTTTCCTAAAATGGAAAAGTATGATCGGTTCGGGTGCCCGAGAGCCCACCTCACATCCTATATGGGATACCTAAAGCCATTAGTGTAACGCCCCGTACCCCAAAATAAGGGACATTACCATCAGTCTACAACGAGACTCAAATCCGGCAGAGTCTCCCCTGTAAACTGGACCTTTTGTCACCTAATAGACACAGTGCATACAAAAAAATTATACGCAGCGGAAGCAAATTTAAACAAAGGGTATGCACTAAAAATTTGCCACCCATTTCTTTTCTCAACTCAACTGAAATCCCATCGATGTAGGACCAGGAGGAACCTGCAAATAACTACGACATTCAAATTTCTCACTTAACATGGATATAACTTTGATATAATATATAGTTATGTTTGTTGTTTCCTGTCAAAATATATATTGTGGGAGAAGATAAAGTAGGAGTTATATTCATATAAACAAAGTAACATAAGGCTCACAACCGAGCCATAAAACAGTAGCAAAACATCCACTGTGACTGAAGAGAGGGAAACCTACATCAACCCAGAACTAGGAATCCCTCGCCAAGAACCTCGTCACAGCACCACTAAGGATCCTATCTCGATCCTCAAACGTCAACTGTAAAACCACGAAAACAATTGGGTGAGAAACTCAGTAGGTAGATCAACCATCCTAATACCATCATATGCAGCGATTAATCCGATAATAGCTCAAAGCATTTATAAGAGCAATGCATATTATATAATTGGTTGAAACATCAAGAAAATCCTGCATATACATATACAAACAATAGTAGTGTACTTCTGCTAACATAGCCAAGGAACACGACCGGGTTATCCCAGTCAGAATTTCTTCAAGATCAATACCAAGTACGCACAATTTGACGACTGCAGACTAGACAAGGGCCCCCAACTAATCCAGAGAAGGTTCCCCGACAACCTTCCCCCGCGTCTATCACCCATCGGGCAGGTATGCGAACCTCAGCTAAACTAGTTACTCAACACTACCAACAAACATGGTTTACCAGGAAATAATCATGACTTCCTAGACTTCCCTAGATGTACCTGTCTCCCTGACGTCCCATACCACCCTGAAGACAAAAAAACCTAGCAAAGTCTCAGATGGTGTACCACATCCGGATAAGCATGATCCACCATCCTTGTAGAAAGTCCTCAACCTTTCACAAGCTCACCTTAGTAATAATATATAGTAGTATGTATATATGCTGTGTGTCTTTTAAGTTAAAGTTTGAAAACTATTTTGGAAGAACCCTCTTGAAAACCGAAGTCCTTTTGTAGAAATCTCTTTTTTTTTGAAATTTCTTCTCTTTTGAAAATCTACATACAACAAGTGTAACTGGTCCTAAGGATGAGGGACCATGGCAAACCAACTCACCCACCCCCATAAGGGTGAGGATCCCTGGCAAGCCAAACACACTTACCGACGTAGGTCGCGGAACCATGGCAAGCCAACTCGCTCACCTACGTTGGTCGCGGAATCATAGCAGGACAACACACCCACCCTCGTAAGGGTGAGGGAACCTTGTCAAGCTAACTCGCACACCAAGTCCGCGGAACCATGACATGCCAACTCACAGATCGCCGGGTATGGTCCGTGGAACCATGACATGCCAACTCACAGATCACTCGGGCAGGAATCCGAGTGGAAGTAACACAGGCAGCAGTCCACCTAAGGTATACACAGTTCTCCGTGTCTTCGTGAACCCTATCAAGCCCGGTAGTGAGATGCCACTACTGTCTTTAGGCGATCACGGATAGAAATTCCTTTTGTCACATTTTCAAAGTTGGGTTTTACATCGAGAAATCACTCGATAAAACAGATTTTCATCTCTTCCAAAGACTTTTAAACATGGTTTTCCAACATAACCATCCTTTCACCCACATAAACCGTGATAGTAAAATTGAGGTCGTATTTGTTCACAATTCGAGAGAAATATTTCACAAACATGATATGAAGTCAAGCATGCATATTTCCGTATTTTAAACCAGTTCCTCAATGTTTTCTTCATAACATCAGTTTGTTGTTATCCATAAATTTCATGCCATGATTTGCATACAAAAGTACATATATAACAGTTCGAAACATGCATTTAAAAGGTTGGGTGCTATTAAGATGAATTGACCACCTACCTCTAGCGGTACAGGAACTGATCCTCCTCACCCAGAGAGTCAACAACACCCAACTCACTAGCTGGATAAGGAAACAAAAGACAGGGTTAGGTTCTAGTACTTAGAACCCAAAAATCAAATAAAAAAAGAGGAACAATAAGAATTTAAAATCAAGAAGCATCAACGACTTAGAGTACTACTACTACTTCAATCGTCTCTAATCAACCATTTTTATCAAGAGACAAGTCAAGACTATATGTCGTTTAAAGCATCGATTTAGTTAACTTTACCATAACCCTCCAATATACTAGAAATCCTCAAAATCCAGAAATAGGTAAACCGGACCATCTTAGGCTTAGATTTATCCTCCAGGTTTTCAAATACGACAGTTTTATTTATAATCACCTAGATTCCTGGTCTAACGTAACCAAGTTGATTTGCAATTGAATCTCTAGCACCCCTACATCTTTAACCTCAAATATTTTTCTTATACAACCGAGTCCAATTCAATTCATAAATCATCATACTAATTCTCAAAGGCAAGAGCTATAAGTACCCATTGTTTATACCGTTTAACTTATCCGTTACTTAAAATTAACAGAGTCAGTCCAAAATGAGCAAAACTAGTCTATAAAATCCTTCATGAACTTCAGGTTCATCACTAACCATTATATTTGAATTTCCTTGTGTTTCCCATTATCCATCAATATCACACAAGATCCATTTCCTATTTCCCATTACCAACTCTACCCTCTTTTTTCAAGTAAGATATGGAAACAGAGTTAAAGCCATTTCGTCACCCTCCACCATTCCAATTTAACCCAAACAAGGTGCTTCTACACTCTAACTACAAGCGCATATGGATTTCAAAACACGAATAGTTCCAAACTCTTTACTCATTATAGTAACAACTTCCAGGAACTATCATTAAAACTAAAGATAAATAAGGTCATCTTTACTTCAAAATGCCCAATACGGTTTATCGGGTCATTTTTAAGTTCAAGAGTAAATCATACCTCATTTTTAATATGAAACTAGGGAAAAATCAGCTCATGGCTTCTCACAACTTAAAATCATGATTTATCATAATCTTATGAATCCCCAATAATATAGGTTTCACCATCAAATTTATTTACCTTGAACATCAAATACATATTTTTTTTTCTATCACCATTTACAAGCTATACAAAGAAAAATCACCATAATCTCATCAAATTTGAGTCTCCACTTGCATGCATCAAAATGGGGGAAATTAGATCATAAAAACCCATATTTTTCACATCAATCTTCCACCCATCCATCTAACAATTTCAATGCATAACAAAACATCATTTTCTTCAAAAAACCCCAATTTACATCACAAAAATTTCAAGATCTACAATATTTAGGTGCTGATTTCTCATCTTAACACAAAAATATTAGCCCATCTCATCTCCTCTTCCACCATTAAACTCTAAAATTCCAAGATCTACACTAGCATGAATGTTGAATAACAAAAAACCTAAGTTATTAACTCAAAAATTCAGCTGAAATGGGAGTGAAATGGGTGAGAAAATCTTACCCAAGGAGCACCCTTTTCTTCCTCTCTTATTCTTCTCCTTTCTCCTCCTTCTTCCTTTTTCCTCCTCCTCTTTCTCCTCCTTTTTCTCCTTCTTTTTCTTCTTCTTCTTCTTCTTCTTCTTCTTCTTCTTCTTCTTCTTTTTCTGCCGGAAATGGCAGCTGCTGCCGCCGGCAGCAGCTCCTCCTCCTTCTCCGGCGTGGACAGCTGCAGCAGCTGCTGCTGCTGTCTCCTTTTCTCTGCTCTCCCTCTCTCAAAGTCTCTCTCTCCCTCACGATCTGCCTCTCTCAGCCTTCTTCTCTCCCTCACGGTTCCCCTCTCTCTCACTCTCTATCCCTCTCTCAGCCTTTCTCTCTCACAGCCTCCCTCTCCCTCACGACCTCTCTCTCTCGGTTTCTCTATCCCTTTCTCTCACAATCTCTCTTCTCTCTCTTTTATTCCTTTTCTTCCCCCTTTTTTTTTGTTCATACTATTGCTACCATTATTGAAATTATTATTAGTAAGTTATCTTTTTATTATTGTTGCTCATAATATTGTTATTACTACTATTAATATTATTAGTAAACTTTTTTTTTTTGCAGGGTTTCATAATTAGGAATCAGTAACAAGTTATTGGCTCACCTATTCTAGCGAAGTCTCACCGGGCTTGCTTTGAGATGGTTTGTGGCTTTAGATCGGAAGGTTATACCCACATGGCCAGCATTAATTGATGCCTTTATGAAGTAATTTTCACAAAATTCAGATACAATGGTCACGAAGAGGCAATTGGAAGCATTAAAGCAGAAGGAGCACGAATCCTTCACAGATTATATAGCTAGGTGGCAATTAAAAATCTGGGAAGTGATTGATCACCCAACAGAGGAAGAACAAATTGCCATGATTTTGAAAAACGTGACCCTTGAGTATAAGTTGCCTTTAAGTCTTGTAGCCCACCATAAGATGTCAGATTTAATAAAGTCAGGAACTCAAGTAGAAGATGCAATAAGAGAAGGCGCACATTATACTGAAATTCTTCAACTCTTTGTAGAGGGCGTCTAAATTTTGTATGAGGTGATGTCAACAGGAATGCAAGTTGAGGAACCTTCCTCATAACTAAATGCCACTTCCAACCCATCCAAATAGTAGAGTGGTAAAAAAAAACTCATTTAAGCAGCTTAAACATTGGCTAGGGGCAACTTGAACCTCAAAGACTCCTACAAAGGTAAAATTATCGTTCATCGAAGATCAAGGTTGAACATAATTTTATCTCTTTTTTATTGAAAAATTTTCCTATAAAACTTATCTAGAATCAAAGAAGTCGGGGCGGAGTTTAATCCAAAGCATGTTGTTGTAAAAAAAAAAAGAACAACTTTTTGTAAAAACCTATGATGGAAGTTCTAAGATGTTTAGAGTGTTTCATGAACTATTCAAAGTTAGACCTCTAAGGCAATGCCTTAAAAAAAAAATTGACTTCAGATGATTTCTAGTTCGAACCAGCTACTCCAAACAAAAAATTTTTTAGATGATTTTTGGTTCGAACCAGTTGGTATGATCGGTCGTTTTTTCGACCCGTTCGAGCTCTCCAGCGACCATTTTTTTAGGCTATGCATTTCTCTTACAAACACATGCAAAATTTTGAAAAGGTAAATGATCTTCATTGGTTCATGGGGAGTCATTACAAAAAGAGGAGGTTTTCATACACAAAAAAAACCTCTACATGGCGGCAAAACATTAGAGGTTACTAGCGGCCTCATCGACGGCCATCTCCCCAACAAAGAGCCATCAAGCAACCCATATCACCCGCACGATAAACACAATCAAGAAATTGATGCACAATTGGATCAAAATCATAAGAATGAAGAAACACCAAGTTAAATCCATTCTACCTAAGTGAAACCGACGATCGACGGAGATAAATCGTAGTGTGACGAGGAGAAAAGTAAAGAGAGGGCTTGAAGGTGCGGCGGGAAGGAACGGCAAGAACGGAACAGCGAAGATCGGCGAGGAGCGACGCGGTTCAAGGTTATGGGGCTTTGCCCTAAAAAGAAAGTAAAAACTTTCCTTTTAAAGGCAAAGATACCAAGGGGCATGCGCACCCTTGGGAAACCCTAAAAAGAGAAAAAGATAAAAAAGAGGGCAAATAAACTCCAGGACACGGAAATCATCATCGAAAACGAGGATCAAGCCAAAGGATCAGAAGAAAGTTTGCTTCGAAATGGTTAGAAAAAGTCCCACTGAAAAATGCAGACCTTACCACCCAAAATTCGAGTGTCTTTACTTTGCCATATGGTCTACAAAATAGACCTTTACTAAAGAAGGGCATCTATAGATACCCCAATTTTTTCCTCCTTATAATGGAGCCACAAAGAAGAGCCCAAGAATCATCTCAGCAGACTAAGCCTAAACCAGCCCCAATTCTGTTCTAAGAAGGTGGTTCAAAGTTCGCCTTATTTGGAATTGTCCGGATCTGATTAGCAAATGTTTTGAAAATATAGATTCTAAGGGTCTTCCAGACACAAGGAGGTTTTTTCAGGGATCCCAGATGTCATTCTTCTTTTTCGCCATAGCAGCATCTACTCGAGTCTCGAACTCAAGCAGTTGGGTGCAGAGCGCTGTAGGCACCCGAATCGTGTCCTCTTTATAATGGAGCCACAAAGGTGAGCCCAAGAATTATCTCAATAGACCAAGCCCAAACCGGCATGAAGCTATTTCATAACCAAGCCCAAATCGGCTCAATCACATTCAAATGGCCAAGCTATGAAGTAGTTCACTCATCCATCAATCTAAGTCCAAGAAAGGAGGAGATCAAGAAAGCCAAAGACGTACAACTCAAAAATCAAAGCATTCGGGATCAATAGAGACTGCCAAGTGTTAGTAAACTCAAGAAATACATCATCCAAGGTAAGTTGTTCAAACTTGAAACAAGGGCAACATACGCCAAAAAAAGGATTAAAAAAAAAGCCTTCTTTGACAACCAGTTATCTAAAGAATGAACCTAAAAAGAAAAATTCCTGTCACTAGTAGATAAATTTTGAGCCTAATTCTTTCATTTGTACCTAAAAGCCAAATATCTCTCTCCCACCCAAAACAAATTGGGCAATACCAAAGTGTCCAAGTCCGATATCCAGGCTAGGGGCGAAAAGAAATTCCCTAAAGGAGTCAAGTTCAAATTTGAAGAAAAAAGAAATATCCCAAGAAGATTCAACGTTCACCAAGTTCAAATCCAAGGGAGAATATGAGTCCCCAAAGAAGTTAAAAGTTCCAAACTAAGGACAAAAGAAATTCCCTAGAAAACTCGAGATCCAAAAAGTCTAAGCAAGAGGCAAAATGGATCCCCAAATGGAAAATCATGTCTAACGAAGGTTCAAAACGAAAGATAAAAGAAATCCTTAAGCCGAAAAAGCATTAGGAGAGAGAAACTAATCAACATCAACCAAAAGCAAGTCAAAACAACTTTGCTCTATCGAAATCAGTTAGAACTAGGTCAAAACAACTTCGCTCCATCAAATTTTTTGTAACCAAGAAAGATTGAGTTATACTAACATCGTAATCTCAGTGAGAACCAAAATCGAGTCAACCAATTACGCCAAGGGAGGCAAAACACCTTCTGCTGTGTGCAAAATCTGGTGTCATTAGTTTGGCATATGGCCTGCAAGCAGACCTCTACCAAAGAGGGGCATCTGTAGACACCCTAATTTTTCCCACCTTCATTCATGGAGTACTTCGAGATTCTCATTAATCACCCACAAAAATAACCCTAAATGGAGTTCAAAATCAAGCCAAAAATAGCCGAAAAACAAAGCTCAACCTTGCTAAAAAATAGCTCAAAATCATCCAAAAAACAAGCCCAAAAATATCCCAAAAGTGAAGCAAAAAACCCTCTCAAAATAAGTCCAGTGGAAAAGAAAGGCATAAAGGCCCAACAGGCCCATGCTGGAAATTCAGCTGGTTCAAACCATTGGTTCGAACTAAGTCTGTCTGGTTGGAACCACTGGTTCGAACCACTGGTTCGAACCAGCCGAAGTTGGTTGTGTTTTTTTTTCTTTTCTTCTTTTCTTTTCATATTTTCACTATTCTACCTTCTATTTTTATCTTCCCTTTGCTTTTTCTTCCTCAAATAATGAGACCTACCCCTAATTTCAGCAAAAGAAAATATCTTTTTCATTTTCTTTCATTTAAAAAATCCACCTCCTTACTATTCTACCTATCTTTACTATTAAGCTTACCACCTCACCCCTTTGATGGAAGGCTATAAAAGGAGCCTACCATCCCACAAAGAAAGGGCCTTGAACTAAAAAAAAAGAGAGAGTAGTAAGCTCATTCACAAGAGAAGAAGACATTCTTGAGAGTTTGAAGAGAAGAAGGCTTGAGAAACCAATGAGTTAGAAGATTTTTTCCTTTTCTATTAGAATTTAGTGTGTAATTCCTTTCTCAAAGCTCTACTCATTTTAGTCACAACACTCTTATAAAACTTAGGAGTGGTGTGTCCACTTTGGGTTAGAGACTTTCTAGAAACCTACTTGTAAAATTCAAGAGATTGTGCATACAAGAAGAAGCTCTTCTAATTTTTAGTCTCAACACTCTTATTAAGTTAGGAGTGGTGTGACCTTCTTTTGGGTAAGAGATTTCAAGTGCCAAATCCTCATCCAAATTTTTTCATAAGTCAAGGTATAGAAATTTTCTAAACTTGGTTAAACTTCAAGATGATCTAAATTAGATTGTCTTGAAGGACACAGTACTTGTGGCCATTTCAAATTGTAAATATTATTTAAATATTTATATATTGTTCCAAAGTGAACATTCTTTCTTATATCTATCTTTATTTACATTTCATGCAATTTATTTCGAAGTAATTTTTTAATTTCTTTATTTTTACATTTATTTACATTCCTTGTCATTTACTTACAAGTTACTAACATTAACTTTCTAACATTTCTTGTCATTTACTTATAAGTTACTAACACTAATTTTCTAACATTCTTTATTTACATTTCTTGTTATTTACTTATAAGTTACTAACATTAACTCTCTCACATTCTTTATTTACATTTCCTGTCATTTATTTATAAGTTATCAACACTAGCTCTCTAATATTCTTTATTTACATTCGTTGTCATTTATTTCCAAGTAATTTCTCAATTTCTTTATTTTAGATCTTTATTTATATTCCTTGTTACTAACACTAACTTTCTAACATTCCTAATCATACAAGGTTAAAGCATTTATTTCCATTGTACATAATTCCTATTTACTTAAAGTCATTTACTTGTTTTGTCAAAGAAATCTAAAAATTGGTTGTCCGGGAATACTTCCTTTCATTATTTCTCTAACTTGTTAATATTATCAAAAGAAAACTTGGCATTTGTCTATGATTTCCAATTTATGTACTAGTATAATCGTTCAAAATGCTAATCCCAACACCTCTCTCGGATTCTCAAAATAACAACATTATTGAGAAATCCAAATCTTTCTTTCAAATGAGGGAAGATTATCATCCTACATCCAATATCTCCTAAAATATGGAGGCAATTCAAAACATATGCTTAAAAAGAAAAGCATGTATGTGATAACCTACATTTAGTTTCAAAGAGAGTATTTCGGTACTTCATCTCAAAAAGAGATACACAAATGACTCATTATCTATAAGATAATCAATTGCTTAGATTTTCTGGGGAAAATTTTTTAATCAGTTCTTACAACAAATATCCCTAAAATTATCCCCTAATTATGAAGTAGAGATCGATCTTTGATCGGGCGGTTGTCAGGTGCCTCACACCTTCCTGACCCTTAATAGAGTTCTCTTACTCGGAATCTCAATCGTAGACCAATCTAAGGAAGACTGTCATTAGCATTTTCCAAAGGAAGATCTAAGAACTGTTTTCCAACCAAAGGGTCCTGATTCCTTAAAAAGCAGGTGGCGACTCCAAATCAATCAAAAGAAATCACAAGACTCTCGGAGAGAGACACAAAAGTCGTATCCCTCGGCCAAAAGTGCAAGAGAGTTTTTACCTCCTACTGTTCGACCAAAAGTGAGGGTGCTATAACCCCCATTAGGGAAAAATGTGACTTTTGGTGAGATTTGAGGGTGGAGATGGCAAAATCGTTATTGTCCGTGATTATGATATCGTCCACATATACCAGAACAAAAATGGAGATTGTATTCGATGGAAAAGTGAATAAGGAGTGAACAGCGCACGACTGGTGAAAGCCTTCGTCAGTGAGTGCAGACGAGAACTTAGCAAACCATTGACGGGAGGCTTGTCTAAGACCATATAATGATTTATTTAATTTGCAGACGCGTGTGTCCTTGTCTTTTGAAACCCAAGTTGAATCTTCATATAGAAATCTTCGTGAAGATCAGCTTGCAAAAATGCATTATTGACATCAAGCTGATGGAGGGACCAACCTTTAATGGCGGCAAGAGAGAGAAGAACACGAACATTGACTAATTTAGCCACTGGAGCGAAGGTATCATGATAATCGATACCTTGAAGTTGTGTATATCCTTTAGCAACAAGACGAGCTTTGTAGATGGTTCGAAACAGTCAAAAATCATTATTATCGACGGATTCTATCTTTCGAATGGTCCGTCAAAATTTTCGGCTTCGCTAAAATAAATGACAGATTATATCCATCAAATTGTTAGGTTAAACGACAGCTGAGGCTTGTCAAATATTTGGAGTATATTGACGTTTATTACTCGTCGAAAAATATGTTTGTTGACTATTATAATCAGTCGTATTTCACCAATAGCCATCATTGATTCTTTCTATTTAAATTATTTCTCAGCATATAATCTTGTACCTATACATTAATAATGAAACTTCTAAAAACATCTATCTTCTTTTTCCAAAAAATCTCCACAGAGGGAGAAGAAATTTTATTAGTAATATAGAAAAATAATACACCTGAAGGAGGGGGACATAGTGAGCCTTACCCCCAAATGATCTAGGTACATTGATACAATTCAAATGCATAAAAATGTTAAAAGGAAACAGTATTACATAAATCAAACAACGAGCAACAGCTAGAACGATACACCAATGAGAGTTCATAATTAAAATCCCCAAAAAGCTAGCTTGTCATCAGCACAATAATGCCCTCAACCTGTTCATGAAAAATTCAAAAATAAAAAAATCATCATCTCTAAATAAAAAGCCATGAAAAAATATGTATATTTAGAAAGAACAATAAAAGAAGTTATTAAGAAGAAGGAAGAAGGAAGAAGAAGAAGAAGGAAGAAGAAGGAAGAAGAAGGAAGAAGAAGAAGAAGAGATGGATTGCTGTTTGGGTAAGTTTTTCTCACCATTTCACTCCCATTTCAGCTGAAATTTTAAGTTGATAACTTAGGTTTTTTTTTGTTGTTAAACATGCATGCTAGTATAGATCTTGAAATTTTAGAGCTTAATGGTGGAAGAGGGGATGAGATGGGCTAATATTTTTGGGTTAAGATGAGAAATCAGCACCTAAATATTGTAGATCTTGAAATTTTTGTGATGTAAATTGGGGTTTTTTTGAAGAAAATGAAATTTTGTTATGCCTCAGAAATTGTTAGATGGATGGGTTAAAGATTTGATGTGAAAATATGGGTTTTTTATGGTCTAATTACCCTCATTTTGATGCATGCAAGTGGAGATTTAAATTTGATGAGATTTTGGTGATTTGTCCTTGTATAGCTTGTGAATATTGATAGAAAAAGAAATTTTATGATGAATAAATTAGATGGTGGAATCCATAATATTGGGATAATTTCCTTTAGTTTCATACTAAAGATGGTGTTCAGTTGTGGTGAATATAAAAATATTGCATGGTTTTGGTGGATAATGACTTCAAAAAAAAAAATATAATAAGATGAAGCTTATGGACATTTTGGTGCTCTTGGGACCCTAAACGATGGTTTAAGTCGAAGCTTACCCTGCTTAGAGTTTGGGGATTTTGGTGGTTCCAATGGAACCTTGAGTTGGGTCTAGAAAACTGATGGATGATGGGAAACACAATGGAATTCAAATATAATGATTAGTGATGAACCTGAAGTTCACGAAGGGTTTGACGGACTAGTTTTGCTCATTTTGGACTGATTTTGTTAATATTAAGTAATGAATTAGTTAAATGGTAAAAGTATATTGTTTGGGCTTGACTTAAGATGGTGATAGATTAGATGCTTACGATGGGTACTTATAGCTCTTGCCTTTGAGAATTAGTATGATGTTAATGAATTGAATTGGACTCGAGTTGTATAAGAGAAATTTGAGGTTATGGATGTAGGAGTGTTGGAGATCCAATTGAAAATCAACTTGGTTATGTTAGACTAGGAATCTAGGTGATTATGGATAAATCTAAGCCTAAGATGGTCCGGTTTACCTATTTATGGATTTTTGAGGATTT
>MVGT01001714.1:81366-138633 GCA_002174775.1 Macleaya cordata | reverse complement strand
CAAAACGTGTTAAAATCACCAAAATGGATAAAGGCACCAGCATAATTGATAAGAGCACCTGCATGTTAAAAGGATAAATCAAGTGATGACATCAGCATGATGTCATCGGGCATTCTAGCATATTTCAGCATGCTTATACGTTATTTTTTTAGGAAACATGTTTTGTTTTCTATAAATTAACTATCTTAAGTGGGACCCACCAGTTATATCAATTTGGAAATCTAGTAGATAAGGATAGGATGTTAAAGTTTTATTAAAAACAAAAAGGAATTTTTTTGTCTTTTTTTTAGAAACAAGCAGCTGCTTGTTTCTAAAAAAAAGGAGTCGGCAGAATTTTTAAAAAAAAGGAAAGCAAGCTGCTAGGGTTCTATTTTTAAAATATAAAAAAAGAGAGTTTGTGGTTTTACTCTCTGTCTTGCGTTTTGGTCAGTTAAAAAAAAAGAAAACAAGCTGCCGTTTTATGGTCCTTCTTCCTGACGTGAATGATAGAGGTGCTGTGTTCTTCTTAGTGCTGCTGTTCTTGCTCATCTCCTTTCAACGGCTACAACCAAGAAAGAAACAGGAAGTTTGCTGTTGTTATTCATTCCCAAAACGGTTCAGCACCATATATAGTTTGCAAACACCAAAAAACTCTCTCTCTTTTTTTTTTCTTTTTGTTAATTTTCTTTGCTGAATTTATTTTTGAAACTTCTAAACATGTGTAGCTAGATTAATTATTTGGTTAAGGGTGACTTCTAAACCCTAGACATGGTTCTTAATTAATTAAATTCAGATTTGTCTTTCATGTTTCTTTTGAAATTGTTAAATTTCACTGTTTTAATGTCATGAATTGCTGTCTCGTTTGTTTAGGTGCGCAACTAGATGAATGTGATAGTGATTTAATTGCTAGTTTAGTGTTTTGATTCGTTTTGTCAAGATTTCTAAACCAAAGTAGTGAATTGTCGTCAATGATTATGGGATATTTTCGTTTGATTGCAAGTGGAATATTACTCAAGTTAAATAAACCGAGCTTGTGTGTTTGTTGCTTGATTTAACCTATGTCTTTTGTGGATTATTGCTTTCATTAAATTAAACTTAGAGAGCTTGTTCTAGGTTGTTTGATGGAAAGAGATTGAGTGAAGAGCTTGTTTTGCTCAACGACAAAGTGGAGACGAATCGAGATAATCGAGCTTGTGATTGTCTTAGGGTTATTAATTTCGAAAGAGAGTGAAAGATAATTCTAATCATTAACTATTAATCATGTTTAGTGGTGGCGAATGATCTCTTAACCATATTTCTCATCATATATTCTTAACCTTTTAAATTCTGTTTTTCTTAGATTAGAATTTAGCTAGTTGTTTTCCTTTAATTTGTTTACATATCAAATCGAAACCAATTCCCCCCCCCAATTTACGTGCAACGTGTTTAGTGTGTCTTTAGTGTGTCTACATAGTCTTAGTTATTTCTATTTAGTTTAAGTAGGTTTTTGAATTTTATTTTAATCTCTAGTTAGTTTTAGTTTGTTTTGTGTCAATAACTTATAAATTAGGAACAATCTTCTGCGGGAATGACCCTTGCTTACTACTATACTCAATAACGATCTTACTTAGTGCAGGGATTTAAGTGATACACTTTTTACCGTATCAATTTTGGCGCCGTGTCGCCGGGGATTGTTTTTCCTAATTAATTCGTTATTGGTTATTGGTTATTTGTTTTTGTTTGTTTTCTATTTTAGTATTCGTCTAACTAGTTTTTGTTTTTATTTTTCTAGGTATTTTATGAATGAATGTCCGAGCTTACTGGTGAAGAGGTAGATCAAAGGCTTAAAGGGATATTGGAATTCACATCGTCTTATCTTAAGTCAAAAGAGCAGTTTGCACCTTTTCCACCATCACCATCATCTTCACATCCAATTTCCACACCACCTGAATACACTCGAGCATTACATACGTCCGTTCCACCAAGTCCACCAAGGGACCCTTCAAACCAGTTAGTTACATTCGAGCAAGAAGCGATGGCAGGGAACCATAGAACACTTAAGGAGTTGGCGGCACCAGATTTGGACCAACAACCTCTTTGTATTCAGATTCCGCAACTTGAAGGTGCCGTTGAGCTCAAATCAGGAATGATACATCTTCTACCAACTTTCCATGGTTTTGCAGGTGAAGATCCAAACAAGCATCTCAAGGAGTTTCATGTAGTGTGTTCAAGCATGAAACCAACAACCGTCTCTGAAGAGCAAATTAAGTTGAGAGCTTTTCCATTCTCCTTAGCGGACAATGCAAAGGAGTGGCTTTATGATCTACCATCCGGCACCATTATCACATGGAATGAGATGAAGAAATTGTTTCTTGAGAAGTATTTTCCTGCATCCAAGGCCACAAACATTAGGAAAGAAATATGTGGTGTTCGGCAACAAAATGGAGAGAGTTTATATGAGTATTGGGAGAGATTCAAGAAGCTATGTGCATCTTGCCCTCATCACCAAATTAGTGAGCAGCTCCTAATTCAATATTTTTATGAAGGTCTTATGCCAATGGAAAGGAGCATGATAGATGCTGCAAGTGGAGGAGCTTTAGTTGACAAGACACCTATGGCAGCAAGGAATTTGATAGCTAATATGGCGGCTAATTCACAACAGTTTAGCAACCGATCAGAATTGCCACCAAGGAAGGTGAATGAGGTTAGTATTACATCCAACATTGAGCAACAACTAGCTAACCTTACCTCACTAGTTCAACAGATGGCTATGGGTACTATTCAACAATCAAAGATGTGTGGAGTATGTTCTATGGTAGGTCATCCAACCGATATGTGCCCATCTTTGCAAGAACATAATTTAGAGCAAGCCAATGCTCTAGGAGGGTTTCAAGGGCAGCATGTACAAAGACAGAAGTATGATCCATTTTCTAATACTTACAATGTTGGATGGAGGGACCATCCTAATTTTAGCAATTCGGGAAATCATCAACAAGCTGCTCCTAATGCATAATCATACTCCATATCATCTTTCCATTGACCACTATACTGAACCTGGACATCAACTACAGTAGGTGTATTTTTTTTCAGTTCTTAATCAGCACAGAACCCTACAAAAAATAACAAATTTTCAAGGGAGTGTGGTTCCCACACACAGTAAATGTATAATAAACAACAATTTTTTAGGGGAATCACAAATATGGTACCCACAAAGTCAGATCATAAGGAATCAGAACAATTTGAGAAGGGAATCACAAACATAGTCCCCACAAACTCAGAGCATAAGGAATCGAAACAATTTGAGAAGGGAATCACAAATATGATCCCCACAAACCTACAAACAACAAAATATGTACAGTAATTTGCTCAACCCTTAACCTATATAACCCATTGCACATGTCTTTTGTTCACAAAACCTAGTATAAGTTTCAAACAAAGTTTTTCAGTATGTAACCTATTCTAAGTTTCAAACACAATTTTTCAGTGTGTAAACCGAGTCTAGGTTTGAGAACCATCTTCATAATTATTAAAACCTAGTCTAAGTTTTCCTAACATCATCTAATTGTTAAAACCTATGTAAAGATACAGTAACGAGATGCAATGGAGATTTGGCGTTAGGGTTTAGAAACTAACCTCTCTGGATTCCAATTTGAGAAGACAATGATGCACTAGAAATGATCAAAATCTCACTCTTAAACCTCAAAGAAAAACGATGAAACAGAGACCTTCAAAGATGATTATGGCATTCAGAGATCTTTAAAGACGATTATGGCATTCAGATCTTCAAAGATGATTATGGTAAACCTCATGGCATTCAGACCTTCAAAGAGGATTTTGTCGTTAAGGGACAGTTTGATCTAAAGATCAAATGGGTTAGTTTGATCTAAAGATCAAATGTCTTTTACTCATGGTCGTTGGATGAGAAAAGACGTTTTCTTGAAACGTCAATCAAGGTTTAATTGAAACGTATGGGGAAAGAAAATAATTAAGGGCATGAGTCAGACTACGTCAGAGTTAGTAAAGTAAGTCAGTAAGTCTCCTTAAGTCAGTAATTAAGGACACGGGGTAAAATGGGAAGAGAAAAAAAGAAAGCGGTCAGTGGACGGAAAAGTGGAATTCATGGTCCAAACAATGAATTGGACAACATTGGGGCCCAAAGAGTCGTACCGATAAAAACTTAGGACCTAAACGCCAAATTGCCCTATAAAATATTCACACTTGAGGGGTCGAACAAATCAAAAAAGTTTGAACCCTAGAGTGTGAAAATAAATATTTAATTATTTTTTAAAATTAGTTTTATTTTAAATTTATTAATATATTTTGTATCGTTGAGAACGAACATGGAAGGTTTTGGGTTAAGTTTAAGTTTGGTCAATAGGGTTTGACCAACTAAGGATATCCCCAATGGTATCTTTGTATGTTCTTTTTAAAAAAAAATAGCCTTTATCACTCAGTTGCACTTATCTCATATTTATATGTCAATAGCAGCCTCTATAATAAAAGGGGGAACAATGGTTTAGTCCTATTTGAAAGGTAATATGATGGTTCAGTTCCAGCTAAAAGTATTATAACAAGGCAAAAAACCACATGCGTATTTTTCTGGACAAAAATACCCCATCAATAAAAACACAAGCAATAAGCACCAACTAACTTTTTTATTTTGTTTTTAAAACAAAAAATGATATAACTTTAAAAAATACAAATTAGTTTTTCATAAAAATTATATTTTTTGGAAATCTTTAAAATGAAACCAGTCAATAATATTTTTCTTTAAAATAAAAAATATATTATGAAATTTACAAAATTAAATTTGCATTTGCAAAATTATATTTTAACATATACTACACTTCTACCACGACTACACTACTCCAGTTGAACATGTCTAGCACAACTCCAGACTCCTAAAACTAGCTAACAAAATAGAAGTGGCCCCACTATTCAACAACTTATGTACAAACAACATGAGGAACAAGTTCTTCTTAACAAACACTAAATCAATTACTTTTAAAAAATAAGACACCATTTATTAAAGAAAAAATCACACAAGTGGCTAACATTCAACAAAAAAAACTAGCAACTAAGGAAAACAAAAATAAGAAAAAGATAAAAAAAAAATCATATCAACCTTACAAAGAATTAAATGTGCTCATTGGAGGCAACTGTTGACATACAATAAAAAAATATAACCACATAAGATTGTAAAACATGCATTAAAAAAGGTAGTAGGTTTTGCATTTTCTGAGTTCAAATTGCGAATTACGAATTGCAAATTTGGATTTGCAATTGCAAAATTAGATTTGCATGTCTTTTGAAAAAAATCAAAAAAAAAATTATTATTGACTGGTCTAGTTTTGAAGATCTCGTTGAAATTTTTCCAAAAATATAAATTTTATCAAAATCTAATTTTTGGTTTAAAATATATAACATTTTAAAGATTTAAAACAAAAAATAACCAACTTTCTCTCTCTCTCCTGCTGTCCACTTTAAAAATTAAGGAAGAAGGGTAAATTTGGTATGCACATATGTTTCAAAGAAAGACTAAAAGGTTGTTAATTACTAAAGAAAGGATTAAACAGTCAATAAGTAATTAATATTTTTTTGAGTGAAATCGAGAGCAAGAAACTCAATGCATCATTGGACATCCCAACTAGGTTGGCACCCCCAAGAGCACCAATCATCGACCCTGCTCCCAAATATTATTAAAGAAATGAAAAAATAAAAAAGGCAGGATGGGACGTAAAACCAAAACCCCTGCGAAGGAAAAACAATAGATAAGACAAACCCTAGGGTTTGAATCTATAGTAAGGCTTAAAAGCCATATCATGCCCTACAAAAGGAATAACCGGAGGGGGGGTAACAGTCTACCAGTGGTGCTCCATCAAACGCTTCCCCATGCCTGCCAAACAATCAGCAGCCTTATTACCTTCCCTATAAATATGGGAGCACCAAAAATTAACTCCACGAGGCTTGAGCAAGCAGTTATGCCAAGCATCCCGCAACTGCCACGGAACAACCCTAAGGTTATTAATGGCAAGAAGAACAAACGTTGAGTCAAATTCCAACCACAGCTTTCTCCAACCCTGCCCTATAGCGTGATTAACCATATAAATCACAGCCTAAAGTTCTACAAAAATAGACCTCTGATTGCCCAACGAACCAGCAAAACTGCCCACCACCCAACCACGACTGTTCCGAAAAACACCACCATAGCAAGAACTACCCGGATTACCCAAAGAGCAACCATCAGTGTTAACCTTGACCCAACCACGCAGAGGAGGATGCCAGTTAACTAAAATGGCTTTAGGCACCTTCCGCAAACCAGGAGCAATATAAAAAAAATTAAGAATCTAGTTTTCAGCCACCGAAGACCCCACATGACTTGAAATAAGTAACCTAGATTCAAAAGTCAGATGCCAGATCTAACTACAAGCACTATTAGTGAGCAGGGAGAGACCTTTAAACCGCAGCTTATTTCGAGCCTCCAAAATAACCTAAAAAGAGGAGATAATCGCCGTCAAGTAAACATTCTCCACCTGAGGACTAAAACCTGTCGAATCTACACCCTTCAAAATAGAGAGAACTGAAGAACAATCCACTGTACGACCAAAACCTGCACCCAACCATTGCCAAACAGAAGAACCAAATGAACACTCAAGAAAAATATGGCTAATAGTTTCACAGGACCGCCCACAAAGATCACAACAAGAAACAACAGGAATCGCAGAGCGTTGCAAAACATCATCTGTAGGTAACCTGCCACAAAGGGTACGCCAAACTAACAAAGAGCGTCGTGGAGGAATGAAAGAACGCCAAATGTACTTTCCCCACCAAACCTCAACCCCACGTGGACGCATATACTCATAAGCCATTTTGAGAGCCAAAGTTCCTGAAGGGCTATCTTCCCAGATAACTGAGTCAGGATCCGGGTCTAAAGGAATAACCTGCTGCTGAATTTCCTCAAGCACTTCAGGATAACTGTCACAAAAGACCTGTGGGAATATCCAACACCCATCAGAGATGAAACAACTGACAAAGGCCACCAATTGTTGCTTATCAGTCTCTGGGATATCAATTATGTCAACAATAGTGGAAGTCAGCCACCTATCTCTCCCAAAATTAATTGAAGTACCATCTCCCAAAGGCCACCGAGCATTAAGTTCCAAAAAAGGAATCATAGAACGCAACCCCAGCCACAAAGAAGAGTGCTTGTAATAGGTAATGATGGAACCTGTAGACACCAATTTTCGCCCCCGGACGCTAAACATCTAAAATTCGGTGTGAACTGCGAGATTGGGCCTCAACCACCTCTAATTCAACCCAATCAATCATTGCACCAACTCAATTTGGTGTTCCCCCAACTCAATTTGGCCCACATCGGGCCTAATTAAACGAATCGGGTGAAAACCACCCCCAAAATTCAGAATTAGATTGACTTTAATTGGACTATGTCAAGGTTCATTAACCCTTGAATCAGCTCAATTGAGTCCCCATTAACTTAATTTAACTTCATTGAGTTCAATTTGGCTCAAAATTAAGCCTAATTAAAAGATTTAGTGAAAATCCCCAAAATTGTTCCTAATTTGGCCTTAATTTGACTACTTTAGGGTTCTTTAGGCTTAATTAAAATTTAATTAGTCCTTAGTTAATGTTCAAGATCAAGAAATTTCAAAAATGTGAGAGAAATTGGACTTAATTTGAGTTTAGAATTGAAATCGGAACCAAAATCGGAGTTAGAACGGGTTTAGAACCAATTTTCTAAGGGGAGAACCGTTGGAATATTCCTAGGAAGATTCCAACGGCTCATGGTCAGCCGTTTTGGCTGAACCATATATCTAATCAGATCTAACGGTGGAGATGAAAAATGCCCTAAAAACCCTAATTTCTACCCTTTTTCCACCTAATTTTTTTGATCTCTCTCATCCACTCTTACCCCTTAACCGTAATCTTGTTTACACCCCACCAACCCTATTTTTTTTCTTATGAATAGAGGAAATCTCTAGCAAGTAAGGGGCATTCAATAGTTCTCAAGTAAGGAGGCATTGAATAGATCTCAAGTAAGAGGGCATTTAATACATCTCAAGGGAGAGCATTGAATAGTTTTCATGGGAGTAGCATTCAATAGGTTAGATTAGATGCACTCAATAGCTAGCTTTGAGTTTGAACTTGAATAAGATTCAAGTAAAAAAGGATAGAAGTAGATCTAGTATAAGAATGTTGGTGAGTGTTTGTCCATTTTGAGTGAAAATTTATTATCATTTAAGTGGTAGAGATTAGGTGATAACAAATCTATTTTCATTAGATATTGGCCCTATACTTCATCTTTACCCTTAATCCATCATCATCTACACCACCCATCTTACCTAATCCCACTAATCTTGATCCAACATCATCAAATCTCACTCATGATAGGAGAAACTCAAATTAATTGAGTTTTCTTCTCATTTTGAGTTTGTTTTAGAGAGAGAGAGAGCTAGTAGTAAATCACTTTACTTTTCAAAAGAAAACTCCCTTTTTTATTTATCATCAACAAAAAATCATGGCTTGAAGGAGGCTTGATCAAATGGATTTTCTTCACTCTTTCATTGGTGGATCTTAAGCAAAATAGGTAGGTGATCATCACTCCTTTTTTACTTGTTGTACAGGTTTTTTTTTTTTAAGTGTTGTATGGTGTGGTTTAAAAAAAGAAACTGAATAAATGTTGTCATTTCATTAATCTCATCTTATTATTTTGTTGTGATATACTAGTTAGTTACTCTTTCTAGAATAAATATGACATTGCTAATGATCTTTTTCATTATTTTTCAACATATATGAATCTTTGAGTATTATTTTTAGATAAATACTACTTTAGGTAATGTTCATATGTCATGATATAAAAAGTGGTTTGTTTAGCATCTTAAATAATATTTCATCATGAAATAGTGCCTTGTTTCACATGGAATTCATGTTTAGTGTCAAAAATGACATGCTTAGTACAAATATCAACCATTTAACCATGTTATCTAGCATTTGGGTGTATGGGGTTGATTTTCAAGTCACTACACCATAAAAGAGGCCAAAAACATGCTGGAATATTTTAATACAAGCATGAAATGGAAAATGTAAAAATTTAGACTTGTAGATCATAAAAAAATACACAAAATAGGCTCAAGAATGACTCAAAAAGATTGTGAAATGAGGAAGTTCTGATAGTTTGAACATACACCTTAAACGTGTTCGATGAAATGCCTAAGTGAATGTTTGATGTGTAGAAATGCTTATTTTGATAATTTCACATTAATACTTTGTTTTGTTAGTTTAAATTGAAGTCTATCAACTTTAGTTTTAGGTGAAATCCTAGGGTTTACATTAGAAACTTGTCACTTTTGATGGTGTCCCTTAGAAATCAACCAATAATGAGGATAAAATTTCAAATAAGCTTTATGGGCTTGGTAAACCCATCTTCAAGCAAGACCACTCTACATTTTTGTTGAGTGATTGGGCTTATTTCATGAGTTTTAAACTCACATCTTGAAATTGGGTTTCATAAACCCATTTTCCTGTGTGGGCCTAGCAAAAACACATCTTGGCTTAGGCCCTCCTTTCTCTTTTGGGCTTGGATATGTCTAAAACCCTAATTCAAAACCCTAACCAAGCTAATAAAATTGGACTAGGTTTCTCTCTCTTAAATTAGTTAATCTAAGTCAAGCTCTTTAGTTTAAGAAATGTATTAGAAATTAGGGTTGTATGTTGATTTCGGGATTAGGTTTGGAATTTACCTAAACTCGTCGACATGTGACCACCATGGACTGGCACTCCTAAGTGTGGCATGCTTGCCTACGCCACGTCGATGGTCTTGCACACTCGATTAGTTGGGTTAATTCTTAGACTAACCCCACCTTTGTAATAATCAAGATTTTCAAAACAAAGAAGAAAAACAAGATTTTCTACTAATCATCATTGTGCATTAGATTTTGGATCATGCTTAACGCTAGGGATTAGAAATCCTAGTTAGGACTCTAGATCTCTCGTAAAGCATATCACATAATCATCATTGTGCATTAGATTTTGGATCATGATTAACATTAGGGATTAGAAATCCTAGTTAGGACTCTAGATCTTCCCTAAAGCATATCATTTAATCAACATTTGCATTAGAATTTAAATCATACTTAACACTAGGGATTAGAAATCCTAATTAGGATTGTAGATCTTTCCTAAAGCATATCACTTAGTCAGAGCATTTGCATTAGAATTTGGATCATGCTTAACGCTGGGGATTAGAAATCCTAGTTATGATTCTAGATCTTCCCTAAAGCATATCATCAGCATTTGCATTAGAATTTAGATCATGCTTAACGCTAGGGATTAGAAATCTTAGTTAGGATTCCAGATCTTCCCTAAAGCATGTCACTTAGTCGAAGCATTTGTATCTGAAATTTGGATCGTGCTTAACGCTAGGGATTAGAAATTCTAGTTAGGACTTCTAGATCTTCCCTAAGGCATGCCATTCATTTTTTCAAAAGAAAGAGTGTCTCATTGCCACCTGTATCCCAGTTTACGCATGTCTTCGAAGAAATCCCAGTTGGGTCACGAACATAACTAATTTGCGCGTGTCATCAATTTTCAAAATAAAAATACTCGTATATCATGAGTGCATATGCGCGGCTTCCCAGTTTAGCCACACATATTTTGAGCACGTATATGGGCCCTAGTATTCCAATATATAACTCATGGTCACGCGTATTCCACCTCTTATGTGAATGGCCCAGAGTTCATTTACACTTCTTTGCAGGACTAGTCCGGTGTGCTTCCAAGTTTCCATAGTCGTGACGAATCCCCTTATTTTCTCGTCGGCCGTAGAGAGAAGTTTGCGACCAATATTGCTTGTATATGAATAGGCGAAAGTCTGTTTGCAATTCTGCGACATATAAATTTGAGCTTACGGGTCAGAGTGCTTTTTGCCCCAAAACCTCGATTGCATAAAACATATATTAGAGGGGCTTGAACTTACTTTTCTTGTACACATTCCTTCTTAGTGTAATGTAATAATTTTAAATCATAAAATTCCACCCAAATACTCTTAGTTGTGAAGTAGAGGCCGATCTCACGATCGGGCGGTTGTCGGGTGCCTAAGACCTTCCCGACCCGTACTAGGATTCCCTTACCAAGAATCTCTCTACGCAGACCAGACTAGTCGAAAGATCGCCAAGTTTTCTGCTAAAACAAAACTATTTTCCAAAACTGGGTCCGGATTCCCAGATTAATCAGGTGGTGACTCCATACGAGAAATCATTTCTCTTCGGTCGTTCGCGGTCGAAGGAAAAAGTTTTTTTGCGGATCTTACAGCGACTCTGCTGGGGATTGCAGGAATCTGACTCGAAAAATGACTAAGGGTATTTCTTTGGAATTTTATGATTACATACTTATCGGGTTAACACACACACACCGCATGCACCCATTCATTTTGTATTTGCATCCTATTCCTCTCTCTTGATCTTATTAGGACTACTGAAACCCGTGACTGAGTAGATACCGTCCCGACCAAGCGATCGTATGGGAATAACGGTCGAAAAGCACAACCTTAGCACGTACCAAAGACCAGCTTTGTGTTACGAGGTACATCACTAAGGGCCCTAACCACCCAACTAGAGTCTAGTTGAGCCTTAAGCATGCATTCATGTAGCCGCGATAGATTATATCCTTAGGATAACCCAGAGGACTTCATACATGCTCCACAATTCCCGAGGCATAACTCATGTAGGACCTTTTTATGGTTCTGACGAAGTTCTTTTGTCCAAAATAGGTTCTAGGTGCTCGGAGTAGTAGCCACAGGAAGACGCACAAAAAGAGTTTGGGCTAGACAGTCAAGAAGGATGGAACGGGTTGAGAGTTCATCGAGCACAAGGTCATAATTTAGTCTCAGTGTGCATAGTGAAAACATGCCGGATCAAATAGATGATGGTGATAGCATGACATAAATGGAAAGAATGCTCAGAGTATGTTTAGAGAAGATCCTGAAAGAAGACCTAGGGCCGATTATGGAGAGGATAGTGTCTAAGAAAGTGGCCTCCAACAACCAACATCAAGAGAACACGCCTACTCCTTTGGATCACGCTGAAAAAGCACAAAGCTCGGCTACAAATATGAGAACCAGGGAGGCTGCTCGTACGCACTATGAAGATCTTGGAAAAACTTACCCAGTACATGACTTTACTGACATTCCTATGAAACCCCCGGTCAAGAAAGCACCTTCTCAATAATGTTTGTCAGATGATGAAGAAGAGCTACGAGAAGAGTGGCATGCGAGACAGAAGGATAAGGCAATTCCTACCCAACGAGAAATGGTTGATGTCCAACAGAGGTTGAAACGCTTGAAAGAAGGGACTACTTATGATCTCGACTCTTGGTATCAATGCCTAGATGAAGAACTCCCACCCGGATTCAAGTATCCAAAAATGAAGCAGTATGACCGGATTATCCAAAGCCCACATAATCATGCACATGGGAAACATGAGGCCGTTACACGTAAGTGACAACATGATGGCCCATCTCTTCCAAAGGAGTCTGGTTGGAGACACTTTAGAATGGATAATCGAATTGGACCGATCCAAGTACCCAACATGGGTCCAATTAGGGGATGCATTCATAAAGCACTTCACATATGGGATAGATAGTAGAGTTACCCAAAGACAGTTGGAAGCTCTGCAGCAACAGCCCGACGATTCATTCACCGATTTTGTGGCAAAATGGAGAATTAAAGTTAGAAACATGATTGAACGCCCTTCTGAGGGAAAGCAGATTTCCATTCTCAGAAAACGTTTGAGTCCAAAATATCAAGCTGCCTTTGAGTGTGGTTACACCGAAGAGAATTGAGAAATTCATCGAAGCTGCTACAAATGTAGAAGACTCAATGAAGAATGGTATATGCCAACAATGACTGCAGTCATAGCTGGCTCTAAGGGAAAGAAGAATAGGAAAGAACACGTCAACCATGTCTCCTCTCATAACTCTCACAAGAAGCAATATGTCATAGCACAAGTCTCCCAAGAGCAAAGGCCATTTCAGATCGCAGCACAAGGTAACCAACAAGCACAAGGGAATCAACAAGCTCAGGGGAACCATCTTGCTCACGCCACCCGACAGAATCAAGGGGCACCCAGACGGGGAGAACGCAGGAAATTTTCAAAATTAACCCAACCCCATGAGTGCGCTTTTGCCTGGACTGCTAGACGCAGATTTGGTAGCTCTTATAAGGCCAAATCCAGTGTCAAATCCACCACCTTACTGGCATAACCCGAATGAGCACTGTCTATTCCACCAATCGCCTAGTCATCTGACAGATAACTATCCGGCCCTTCGTCATAAAATCTAAGATTTACTGGAATAGGGAGTAATCACCATGGCTGGAGTCCAAATACCAGCGAAACCAAATGTCCACACAAATCCCCTTCCAGTCCATCACTCAGAAGGGCAGTAGATAGTAAACTACATTGAGACCGATGAATCAAAGAATCCAATTAGCCGAGTTAAAAAGGAGAAATCCATGGAGGTTGCAACGGTTCAAGCTACATTTCAGGAGAATGTCAGCAATGACTCAGCTGAAACATATCTCCAAGCTCCAATCACTTTTCAAGATTTAATAGCTAGAGACAAGAAATGGTTGGAGAAGCAATGCCGATCCAAACTAAAGAGATGGCTCAAACTACAGAAAAGGGCAAACTAGTGAAGTCATGAGGGTAGAGGCAGAGAAGAAAGATCCCTTATTCACGATAGTGAAACCCCCGCAAAGGAGGTTACCTATAGTAATGGAGGATCTACTCAAACCTCTCAATTACTTACATGAATGCATCAATCCCAAATCGCAGGATTATTTGTGGCAAGACCCCTTGAAGGTTGATGAAGACTGTCAAGAAGTACAGCATTAGACACGAGCAGGTAAAGCATACAAACCAGCACATTTGAAGTCAGACAACCTAGCGGCTGCAGTCAGAGCTCCTCTATTTCATGTCCCACAACCAAGACCAGTGAAACAGAAAGAAGAAGATGAATTAGTCGTCGAGCAGATGAAGTGAATAAAAGCGAATATCTCTGTGTGGGGGACTACTCGAGCCATCAACCAAGCACCGAAATACGGTACCTAAGTGTTGAACTCAATACAAGTTTCTACGGAAATCACACCCGGTGAATTAGTAGCAACGGTGGCCCATGTCCGCAGCATTCAGACCATATCATTTTCTGATGAAAACCTCCTAGAAGAAGGGGCAAGACATAATCGAGCCTTGAACATCACTGTAGGCTGGAACCACTTGGTGGTTCCGCTAGTCCTTATCGATAATGGTTCGGGGGTAAATATCTATACCTTGCAGATGGCAAAACTTATGGGCTTAACTGATTCAGATATAGGCTTCAACGGTCGAAAATCTGTTATGGGAGAATTCACTACCTCAATACTAACAGGATGGGTACATACAGAGGTACATTTCTTGGTGATGGATATTGATGCAAATTTCAACATGTTACTAGGGCGACCCTGCTTGCACCAGCATAAAGCAGTATCATCAACTCTGCACCAGAAAGTCAAGTTTTCGTTCAAGGATCGGATGGTGGTCATCTTCGGGGCCAGTGATGAGACTGAACAGATCGCGAATCAAAATGGCAAGAATATTGTCCCAACAATCGAGGCTGAAAAGCAGTTGTGCAACTTTGCATAAGATGAGGTCAACCTACTTATAAGGAGACCACCAATGCGAGAAAAGTTTTTGAGCAGGTTTGATCATGGAAATAGAAAAATAGCGTATCTCATGAGGACTCAAAGATTTTTCCTGGGGATGGGGTTAGGAAAGAATCTGCATGGAAGGACTGAACCTTTGAGTATCAAGAAGAAGGCGAAGGTAGGAACCTTCGGATTGGGCCTCGACAAACTATGTGTTTTCTTTAAAAGTACCCTTATTTTCAAAAAACCAAAAAAATTCAGAAATCTTGAAAAATCACATAAAATTTAGAAAATCAAAAAAGCCCAAAATTTTTTGTAAATATGAATAAAAACATTTCTGAGGAAATGGTATTTGGACTCGACCTTGAGAATGACGGTGATGAAGAATCCAGAGATGACCAGGAAGATTTTGCTCCAGAAGAAATTCCGAGTGAGATCCTCCAATCGCCGGATAAGCATGGGGATAGGCCCGGGCCTGTCGAAGAAGAGGTCAAATTGGTAAACCTTGGCTCAGAAGACCAACTTCAGATGGTCAAGATTGGCACCGCCTTATCCCCAGATGAAAAAAGAGCAATGATTGAGTTATTGAGAGAGTATAAGAAGAATTTTGTATGGTCTTATGAGGACATGCCGGGGCTAGATACTGACATGGTAGTGCACCGATTGCCTACTTACTCAGATGCAAAACAATCAAGCAGAAACTCAGAAGACTAAGGCCGAAATGGACCGTCAAAATCAAAGAGGAAATTGTGAAGCAGCTGGACGTGAAATTTCTTGTCCAAGTTGATTATACAGATTGGTTGGCTAACATCGTCCCGGTGCCCAAGAAAGACGAAAAAGTTCAGATGTGCATCGATTACAGGAATCTCAACAAAGTGAGCCCTAAGGATGATTTTCCACTGCCTCACATCGACATATTGGTTGATAATGCCACCAGCCATGATTTATTATCCTTTATGGATAGATTTTCAAGATATAACCAGATCAAGATAGCAGAAGAGGATATGGCAAAGATCTCCTTCGAAAAAATCAAGAAGTACTTGACGAGCCCGCCAATATTGGTTCCTCCAACTTCAGGAAAAACTTTAATCCTTTACATCACAGTGACAGACACATCAATGGGCGCAGTGCTAGGACAGTATCAATAGGAAAGCGGTAAGGAAAGAGCCATATACTACATCAGCAAGACGTTGTCAGGATACGAAAAGAACTATTCATCACTAGAAAAGACATGCTTCGCACTAGTATGGGCTACCCAAAGGTTGAGACATTACATGTTGTCTCATTCTGTGCTACTGCTTTCAAGGATGAACCCTATCAAATACTTGTTTGAAAAGCCGGCACTTTCAGGAAGGACTGCAAGATGGCAGCCTCTATTGTCTGAATTCGACATCACTTATGTCACCCAAAAGTCCATCAAAGGAAAGGCAATAGCTGACACAGCCTGACTACAGAGCCTGAAGACCAAGAAGATGAGCTATGGCAGATGTTCTTTGACGGAGCTAGTAACCAGCTTGGTAAAGGAGTAGGGGCAATTTTAATATCACCGGATGGAATTAGAACCCCAATTGCCATAAAGTTAAATTTAAGTGCACCAACAACGGGGCAGATTATGAGGCTTGCATAGCTGGGTTAAGAGCAGCTCAGGCTATCTCCATCTAAAGGTTAATGGTCTACGGAGACTCTGTCTTAATTATAAAGCAAATCCAAGGAGAGTGGAAGTTAAAACACGATGAATTAACTCATTACCATGCATGCCTCACAGAATTGACTAAGAAATTTGACCAGGTCGAATTTCACCATGTATATCGAAACAAGAACCAATGTGCAAATGCTCTTGCAGTATTGGCATCTTGGATAAATGCGCCAAAGGGGGCGACAATTCGACCAATCGAAGTAATTATGAAAGATCAAGCTGCCTACGGTTATCAAGTGCAAGCAATGAACGAAGAAGATGGATTTAAATCTCGGAATTATGCCATAAAGAAGTACCTCGAGTGCCAGGAGTACCCCCAAGGTGCAACCACAAAGGACCAAAGATCCATCAGAGAGTGGGCTTCCTTTTGTGCTATGTGGAGAAACCCTTTTTAAGAAATCTCTATATGGCACGTTACTAAGGTGTGTAAACCAAGAAGAATCCAAGAAAATCCTAGAACAAGTCCATGCAGGGCTATGTGGCTCTCACATGAATAGACGAATGCTAGGAAAAAGATCCTCAGGTACGGATATTTTTAGGCTAGTCTGGTAATGGACTGCCACCAATTCGTGGTAAAATACCATGAATGTCAGGTGCATGCAAATCTTATGCATACTCTCTGTAAATCTGCAAAAAATCCAGGGCCTTTATCCTCAAGAAGAAGGAAAAAGGTGTCCCAAATTCGTCCACAAAGAAATGGTGGTAATATCTAACAACGAAAGAGTCGTGTAAGAGTGATGGAGTTGCCACCTGATTAAAGGGAATCAGGAACCTTTTTGTTTGGAAAACTGCTTTTTATTTTATTGAAAACTCCATAGCGATCTTCCGGGGAATGGTCTGCAATAGAGAGATTCCTGGGTAAGAGAATCCAGGTACGGGTTAGGAAGGTGTTACGCACCTAACAACTGCCTGATCATCAGATCGGCCTCTAGTTCGTGTTTAATGGAATTCTTTGGGAATTTATGATCAAACTATGCTACGCTACAATAGGGAAGCAATAAAAGTAATGTAGGGTGCCCCTAGATCTAAGTGACATGTGCATAAGGTTCTGGGGAGAAAATAAAAAGGGCATGCCCCTCCATGCTTTGGAGGTGCGTCAAAGCACAGTGACACGTGTGAAGGTACCACACGTGCACAAAAGAGGTGATATGTGCAACTACACATATACCTAAGCATACAATGGTGACACGTGCATAACTATGCACGTACACGAGCAAGCAAGCAACACGTGCAAAACTGGCGCGCTCACTGAAGGAACATGCAAAACAGGCACGTGACGAAGGAACATGCAAAACTGGCACGTGACAAAGGATCGTACGTGCAAAGCAGGCATGTGAAGAAAAAAATGCAAAACTGGCATGTGATAAAAGATCGTACGTGCAAAACAGGCACGTGACGAAGGAGCGTGCAAAACAAACACATGATGAAGGAACATGCAAAATCGGCACGTGACGAAGGAACGTGCAAAACTGGCACGTGGCGAAAGATCATACGTGCAAGACAGCCAAGTGATGATGGACGACGTGCAAAACTGGCATATGACGAAGGAATGTGTAAAATCGGCACGCGACAAAAGATCGTACGTGCAAGACAAGCACGTGAATATGGACGACGTACAAAACAGGAACGTGGCGAAGGATGACATGCAAAACTGGCACGTGACAAAAGATCATACATGCACAACATGCACGTGATGAAGGGACGACGTGCAAAATAGGCACGTGGCAAAGGAACATGCAAAACCAGCACCTGACGAAGGAACATGCAAAACTGGCACATGACAAAGGATCGTACGTGCAAAACAGGCACGTGACAAAGGAACGACGTGCAAAACAGGCACGTGGCGAAGGACGACGTGCAAAATGGTATGTGACAAAAGATCGTACGTGCACAGCAGGCACGTGACGAAGGAATGACGTGCAAAATAAGCACGTGATGAAGAATGACATGCAAAACAGGCACGTGACGACGATAAAACATTTTTTATTTTTTAAAAAACTTGATTCTCTTTCATTTAAAAAGCTCATGTCACGTGTGGGCGGCACATATGAAGAAGACGATGACTCGCACACGTCTGGTGTGCGTATGCGAAGATGTATGAGAGCGACTCTAAAAGTTGGGATCAGATTAGGAACTTCACTTAACGAAGTGAATTCCAAGACCGACCTCGAAAACCAACAAACAACCCTAGGACTAATGCAATCTATCTCTAAGTAAGCAATCCTAGACTAAGCGCAAACTTACATCTATTTTAGGGGTTTTTATGGTTTTACACTCATTGGGCTTCAAAAAACCCAATAGAGGAAGTGGGCCTGTGAACTCACAAAGGCGATTCGAGTCTCGAATATTTTATTCAAAAGCTTATTTGCATTTCTTTCTCTAAACTTTAGCCTAAAAGGGATTAAACCACAAATTTGGCAAAAGTAAAATGAAATCAAAATAAAAATGGAGAAAGTGCTCAAATATCATCCTCTTCATGCTCATTCGTTTATATTCTCATTTGAGAATTCATGAATCAAAATATATGCACACATCTCACGGGTTTGTACAAAGCAAATAAATCAAGCAACTTGAAGCTCAAACATCTCACGAATCATCACATATTATCATCATGCCAGGAGAGTAAAGAGCACTAAAATGGGTTTAACTTATCATTTTGGCACTAAATAATGAGATTTTTAACGATCCAATGTGATTTTTCATGATTCAAACCGTTCACATTGAAGATCGTGTCATTTCTTACATATTTATCATAAACATCATGGCATTCTTAGTTCATACATCATAGGATTATGCATATTTTGCTCTCTTTCTATGAAACACACCACATGGAAATCATCATTAAGATATCACCTCATGTGGACTATATTTTAATGACAATCAATATGTGCATTTAACATTTATTATATCAAAACACACATGGCTTCAAGGATGTCTCAAGCCGTCATGAGAGAAATCAACATTATCATACAATTCATTCAAAAGATCAAGAGCATATTCTTTGATGAACAAATGTAAAGCAAGATATTCATGATTTATTGATAATCAAATAAGATTTAATCACTAAACATGCAAATCAACCACCAATTCTCAAATAAACCTCACATTATTTTTGTCCAATATCGGGTCTCACACAACCATTTGTTTATAATACAAACATATTTTCCTATCATGCAAAACCACTATGGCCAGAAAGTTAAACAGGCCTTTTTTATTTTAGGTTCTAATATAAAGAAAGAGGAAAACTAGACATGCTTTTTTGCTCAAAGTTTTATTATATACAAAAATGGAAGGCAAGATAAGTACATATTTTTCAACACAGAATTCTATTTCCTACAAAAATGGAAATCAGTACTACTACTCACTTTTAACCCAACATTTTATTTCATACCAAAAATTGAAAACAAAATTATCACACACTTTCTAACTCAAAACTCTATTTTATACGAAAAGCAAGATTATCACATACTTTCTTTCTCAAAATCTTATTTCACACAACAAGGAGAACAAAATTATATTCATAACAGGGAATTTTTATTTACACAAAAGTAAATTGAAAAGAGAAGGAAAAGGGTTACTGACATGTGGCTTACAAATACTCCATTTAAGCAAATACCAGATGATTCCAAAATAAGAAAGGTGATGTAACCCCTTTGTATTCATCCACTCTGATGATGCAGGAGAGAAGATAGGCTAAAACAAAGTAGATTCTCTCTCTCTTTTCTCTAGTCTTCCCTTAATTCTCACTAATCTTCTGACCCTACTAATTTTCTCCTCTCTACCCTCTGTTTGTATAGACATTTCTTTAATGGGGAAGGAAAAAATCACTCACAGCCGCCCAAAATAGAAACTCTAATTTCCTTTGAGAAAAACCCGAGAGAGACCAAAAAGAAAGAGAAAGAAAAAGAGAGAAGGAGAAACCAGAACACTGGAGAAGTTGGAATAAGCTTCCTTTTTTAACAACTTTCCTTTTAAAGGACAAAAAATAGGGTTTCCTCTTAAGCTAGCCGTTAGATTAATCACACTTAGACGGCTGAGATGAGGAGAAAGAGAAAATATCTTCTCTTGGTGGCCACGTGTTGCGCAAGGAGTGAGTGATATTGGCTCACATGGATCGAGTGAGTTTTGTGAGAGAAAAGAAAAACAGAAGAGGTAAAGTTCATCTTTGACAAAATAGAATATTCCCTGAAACTCTCCAAGATGAGGACATGTGTCTCTCCTATTTGAAACATTTTATTATTTTCTAATTTCTTTCAAAACAGAAAACACAACTGTGACACATGTCACCATAGAGGGAGATCGGCCCTTGGAGGGCCGATCCCAATCATCTAGTGCCATGTGTCGCTCTTATGTATTTTTCTTCTTTTATTTCTTAAAAAAATGTTTTCTCTAACATACAAAAATAAAAATAATAATAATATAAAACCAAAGAAGGAGATCGGCCCTTGGAAGGCCGATTCTAACCTTTTAACACGTGTCAACACTCCTTTTTTTTAAACACCATTTGCTTTCTTTTTTCACAAAAAAGTCCTTTTTAAAACCTTTACATTTAAAATAAAAATAACTTTCTACAATCTTTCCAAAAAATCCCTGGGAATAATTTTTCTCCACCAAAAGACCATCTTTCTAGAAAATCTCTGTACTATATTTTCTACACCAAAAAAGCCATTTTTTTAAAAGAGTCCTAGGTCTATTTTCTCTCAACCAAAAGGGATCTGCAACTCAAATCGGTTCCCACAGCTTTTTATTCCAATGATGACACCAAAATCCTCGTTTTTATAAATCTAGTCAAGATTGTCCACGATCTCCAATATTTGGTCAAATTGACCCAAAATTGCTCAAAATTTTCGTTTGATGTCACCCAATTAGGGTGCGAAAATTTCCAGAGACTGCTTGCAGCTGATTGGAAAAGCTGATGACATCCAATTTTCGCACATTGGTGGATCAATCGTTTCTTAAGTGATTCACTCAGAAATACCCAGTACGGACGTGACCTCTCGTCAATTTGAGATGTCGACAATTACTGAAGGTGAAGCTCATTGTCGACATCTGCCGAGACTAGATCAGGTGGGGCTCGCTGTCGATAACAATTGAGTGGGTGTGGCTCGCTGTCGATAACAATCGAGACTGGAGCGGGTGTGAATGGCTCTCGATGACAATTGAGACTAAAGTGGATTTACCTTAACTGAGGGTAGAGGCGGGTGTGCTTTTAAAAACTTGATCACTTTTATGAAACATCCAAATTTTAGTTAAGAGCATACTGGGGTTTCCTTGCCTATAACCCTGCAACGAGATATCTACAAAGGACAGGTCAGTGTTACACCACTCGATCATCTCCATACTTCTATCATCAGACCCTTCTGTTTCCTTTGCTTGGAACTTTTTGATTGCTAGACCTTGAAATTTTGACTTGACTTTCTTGATCTTAACCTATTTGGCTTCTTTGAGCTAAATTTTGATTGGATTTGAGGTTGATATTGCTTGATGTTTGATTCATAGTCGTTGAATGCCTCGTTTGAATTGATCAAAACCAACTGTAATTGCTTGGCTGAATCAATGACTTCGGGCTTGTTGTACATTGGCTTTGATATTCTACTTTCCAAAATTTTCCATTTGTTGACTTGGTGATTTGTAAAATCTGCACCGTCTCTTGTTTTGCAGCTTCACCCTTTCTTCGAGCTTTGTCCAGTGATCATTGAGCCTTCTCAGAGTGATGATGTTGCAACATGCCACATCATGTAGAGCACAAGTTGATTTCCCTCTTCCTTTGATTTTTTCTTGACAGCCTGTTCCTTGCAGAGACAAAATAAATTCAAAAATCAGTCCACTGGGTAGCATACTCTTCAAACGGCTTAGATGCCATGACAGTGGTCCTTTATCTACTTAGGTTCAATGGTCAAGACCGCACCCCACCACATTTCATTTTTTTTTCTTTTTTTTTTTTATTTTTTCAAATTATTTTTCTAAAAAAAAAGTCCCAAGAAATCAAAACTAATATTTTCTTTTTTTTTTTTATTTTTTTTCAAATTATCTGTCTAAAAAAAAGTCCCAAGAAATCAAAACTAAAGGACTTAGTTGTTAAATTTTATTGGAGCAGGGGTGCTGTAGAAAATAAGAAAGGGAGATCGGCCCTTCTCGATCTTGGCCATTCGATCTGAGTTACTTTTTTTTGTTTTATTTTTTTGTTATTGTTGTTGTTTTCCCTTTTTTCTAAAAAAAAAATAGAACAGAGAAAATAAAATTAAAAAGAAGGAAATGGAGGACCCAATGTGAAAATTTTGAAAGGAGGGTGGTCCGGAGTAAATAAGAAAGTGGGATCGGCCCTTTGAAGGCCGATCTCGCCCTTAACCGTCAGATCAGACTTCATCTTTTCTTTTTTTTTTTGTTTTGTTTTTGTTATAATTATTATTATCTTTTCTCATAAAAAAACCAAGGATCTAAAAAAAACAGGAAAGAAGGGAAGGGAGGACAGAGAAGATAGAGATGTTAAGTGGGTCGTGTCGTGCTGGTACGGCACGACACGAGGCACGGCTGGCACGATTAATAACCGTGCCGTGCCATGAACACAAATCACTGGGCACGGCACGGCACGCTCCAAGCTGTGCCGTGCCGGCACGTCGTGCCTACCGTGCCATTAGTCGTGCAATTAGCCGTGTCTAATCGTGCCATTAACGTGTCAGTAACTGTGCCAGCAACTGTGCCACCATCAACCGTGCCATTAGCGTGCTCAATCGTGCCATTAGCGTGCCTGATCGTGTCATAACTGTGCCATTAGCGTGCCAACTCGTGCCATAGTTGTGCCTAACCCGTGCCTAATCGTGCCAATTGCCATTTTTTTATGCCAAATGACATTTGCATTTGTCAAATGTTATTTTGCATATGCAAAATGAAATTTTCATGTGTCAAATGTTATTTCGCTAATGCCAAATGGCATTTGCATGTGTCAAATGTTATTTTGCATATGCAAAATGAAATTTTCATGTGTCAAATCTTAATTTGCTAATGCCAAATGACATTTACATGTGTCAAATGTTATTTTGCATATATTGCATATGCCAAATGTCTTTTGCATGTGTCAAATGTTATTTTGCATATGCAAAATGAAATTTGCATGTGTCAAATGTTATTTTGCTAATGCCAAATGACATTTGCATGTGTCAAATGTTATTTTGCATATGCAAAATGAAATTTGCATGTGTCAAATGTTATTTTGCTAATGCCAAATGACATTTGCATGTGTCAAATGTTATTTTGCATATGCAAAATGAAATTTGCATGTGTCAAATGTTATTTTGCTAATGCCAAATGACATTTGCATGTGTCAAATGTTATTTTGCATATGCAAAATGAAATTTGCATGTGTCAAATGTTATTTTGCTAATGCCAAATGACATTTGCATGTGTCAAATGTTATTTTGCATATGCAAAATGAAATTTGCATGTGTCAAATGTTATTTTGCTAATGCCAAATGACATTTGCATGTGTCAAATGTTATTTTGCATATGCAAAATGAAATTTTCATGTGTCAAATGTTATTTTGCTAATGCCAAATGACATTTGCATGTGTCAAATGTTATTTTGCATATGCCAAATGTCTTTTGCATGTGTCAAATGTTATTTTGCATATGCAAAATGAAATTTGCATGTGTCAAATGTTATTTTGCTAATGCCAAATGACATTTTCATGTGTCAAATCTTATTTTGCATATGCAAAATGAAATTTTCATGTGTCAAATGTTATTTTGCTAATGCCAAATATTAAATCAAATGTAAAACTCTCAACAAGCTAACTTTTATTAATATTGAATAAATACATCTTTGTTATTTTGCTAAATAAAGGTGAGAATTGCATCACTATAGTTGGAGTACATCCCAACTAGGTTGGCACCCACTCAACTATCAATCATTTGCATTACTCAAACTTTTAATCTTAACTTAAAATTACAATATGTAAATAAATAATAAAAAAATTACAATGCTAATTTATTTGTATTTAATGTTTAATTTGCTTCTAAATTTTCAAAATCTTCAGCCAAACTATCTTCAACATCTTGTATCCTACGGTCTGAATCGCCCCAATCTTTCACGCAAATCAATGCATCCAAAATAGCCATTTTACTGATAATCGTGCCTAATCGTGCCGTGCCGTGCCGTGCCGCCTGTTGGCACGTCTAACGGCTATAAACGTGCCAACCGTTGGCACGTCTAAGGGCTATAATCGTGCCTAATCGTGCCATTTGTCGTGCCTAATCGTGCCATTTAACGAGCCGTGCTCGTGCCATTGGCGTGCCGTGCCGTGTAAGCGTGCCGTGCCGTGCCAGTTTGTCGTGCTGTGCTCGTGCCGTGCCCGTGCCGTGCTCGTGCCATTGGTGTGCCGTGCCGTGCTCGTGCTAGTGGGCCGTGTGGCTTGGCACGGCATGGCATGGTTAACTGAGTCGTGCCGGCACGGCACGATTAGGCCACGTGCTGTGCCGTGCAGTGCCTGTTTTTAAGCGTGGCGTGCCGTGCCGTGCAGCACATTTAACACCTCTAAGAGAAGAGGGAAAGAAGAAGGGGGGAGGAGAAGAGAGAGAGGGTAGGCGTCGCGCTGCCGCCGGTCCGCCATGGAAGCTGAAGGTGTGCTCTTATTAAATTTTTTTGTTTTTTTTTTTGGAATATAAACTCTCCCTTCTTCCTCTTCCTTTTTCGCAGCTTTTTTCATCGCCTTCTTCGACCGATGCCATCAAGTTACCTTCTTTTACACCTTCTGCAAATTCAGAACCTCCATTATCTGCCTTGATTTCAGAATTACCTTCATATTCAGCAATTAATTGGGAGTTCTGTGGAGATTCAACTATTGGATCACAGTCATCTCTAGTAGGTTCAACAGAACCCTGAAATTCAAAGGTTTTCTCTACAGCTTCTCATGAATTTTCCTCTTGCTGTGGCTCGACATGTTCGGCAAGCTCTATGTTTCGATCGAAGACACTGTCACCAGTTTCGCAATTCTCTGAAAAATTCACAGAATCTCTGTTCTCTATGTTTTGTCCGTCGACACCGGCAATAGATTCTTGGTTATCTGAAGAATCCACACAATCAGCCATTTCTAGGACTTGATCTTTATTCTCATCATCATCATCCACCATTTCTAGGGGTTGATCTCCAGCAACAATTGAATCCACTCTCTCCTGCAACATGATCGCCTTCTTGAAGACTGACTTCCGATGGTCTCTCACTCCAGAATCAACTCCACGAATCGAATCCAACCGAAACAGTAACGCCATCAGCATCTCGTTCACCTTTAACCGCTCTTTTGTGTCTCTGCGGATCAAATCGACCGTCTCCTTCTGCGAAATCTTCCTCTCAATCTCAATCACTTCCCTTCTGATTTCATCAATCTTTTTCATGCTTTTCCCAACCAAGAATCCTCTGAAAACCTTCTGAATCTTCAGAGCTGATGTAGACAAAGTGGACTTGATTTGATCTTTTCCCCCTTTTTTTAAAAAAACAAAATGACAGAAACACTCTTATGTTGTTCTACGAGCTGATGAACACGAAACCAGTTTGACGTGGCTGTTTTTTTTTTTTTGATCAACTTGCTGATAGGCCTTGCCCTTTTTTGAATCGATGAACAAGATGTGAGCTTGAAATTTATACTCACTGATCTTCGGTCATTTTTTTCTCTAAAATTGGTTGCATAGATGCCCATTTATTTCACCACTCAATCACTTGCTTGCTTTTGAAATCAGTAGGAATAATCGTGACTTGATGATTTTTCTTTTTGAAGAATTTGTGCTGTCTGCATTTTTCTTGAGAACCAATATGAGCTGGTATCCACTGATTTGCAAGTTTCTTTGAATTGATGAGCATTGCTGAAGTTTTGGACATATTGAACTGATTGAGACTAATTCCCTTCTCTTACTGATATGCCTCAATTCCTTGCTTCCCTCTCAAACTCTGTATCAGTATGCATGACTGGACTCTCCTCTGCTGAAAAAAAAAATATTTTTGGCCTGATGTGAAAGGTGGTGATTTTTGGATTGATTTCTTTGGCACTGTATGAACCGATATGCACTGCTGAGTTCTTCTCTGTTGTGAATTGATTTTCTCTTTTTTTTTTGGAACTCATATGCACTGTCTCCTTTTTTGAAATCGATGGCTTTGAACTGATTTGTATTGCTGAAGTTTTTGAAGTAAGATGAATTGGTTGGGGCCGATTCCTTTTCCCTTACTGATATGCCATTCTCTGCTGCTCACATTCCTGAAACCAAGACATAGAATTAGAACAATTAAAGCCATGATAAAATTGAGAAAGGATGTAACTTCACTGTTGGTTCCTTGTTTCTCTTTCTATTTATTTTTTATTTTTTGCAATCTCTGCCCTTCAGTTCTGTTTGCCTCTCCACTTATTTAACCATTTGTTCTCCAGCAATTTTTTGAAAGGAAAACCTGGACTAAGAATCTCCCAAATTCTTCTCTTGTCTGCCTAAACACCAAGTGGAAGAAGGTTCCTCCACATCGCCGATTTATCATAGTTGAGTATTGAGGTGAGTTTATCTCTGTTTTGAACTGCTTATTTGATGTGAATGTATTCCTTTCCCTGTTGAAAATGTTATGCACCGGCACCCATTGATTTTTGAAACATGCCTGCACCACCACACATTAGTCTATCTTCTTGCTTTGAAATTTGTAGCATTGACACTAAACTGTTTCACTGCTAATTTCTGGCCCACTACTTGATGTACAATTGTATGGCTTTGAAGTTTGAAACATGCACAGACTTTAGTGAAATCAGTTAAATTTGATAAGGAAATGATGATGACTTTTTATTTTCCTCTTTTTTTTCAAAATGTTGGGCAGTGATCGACTTTATGTGCCCATTGTTTATATTGTTCTCATTCTCCCTTTCTTGGATTCCATCAGTTTGAGGAAAACAAGATTGGGTTGTTAGAGAAGCAAAGAAATGAGTCCACCCAAAGCTTGGTAACAATTTTTTCTGTAGTGAGGAGAAGAAAATTCAGCAACTCCCATGAGAGAGAAGGATCTTTTGCTGCTAAAAGAAAATTGAGCTTGAAGGCACATGTCCATTCTCCCCCTTTTTTTTATCGGTAGTAAAGGTGTGGCTAAGAGGGTGATCACCAATGGGGTGATATATGCATCAAGTTAACTCATTTGAAGTAGGGAAGCTCTCTTTTTTTTGAAAAGTGATATGGCATTTGTTCCTCTGAATGATTTTCTCATCGCTATAATGGCACTTGCTCACCCCTGTATGCACTCTTTTTTTGTGAAAATCAGCAAAGCAAAAACTTCAACGTTTATGCAATGAGTATGAACAAAGATGAACAAAATGAGTTAAAATAGTGGGGTTGATCATGGATATTCTTTCCCTCTCAAAGATCGCATTTTGGTTTTTTTTAATGACACAAAGATGAGTGTTTTGCTGAATTTGCTTGCATGATGAATTTCTTTTTGCATCTTGTCCCCGGTTTCTATGACATACTCCCTGCAGTAAGTCAGATCTGTTTTTGTGTTCTAGCTTCCTTTCTCTTTGTAGCATTCTCCCTTACGGCTTTCTTCCCTTTTTATTAACAGGGCACCTGTAAGATTGTCGAAGACGATTGCTGATCTGGAGGCTGCTGTGTGTGGTGACACCAGAGGGCCACAGACTAACGAAAAGGAGAGCATCACATATGGTACCAGGTTGAATGTACTGGGAGGCCACTACTTTCGATTCCAAAAAGAGGTATGATGGCTCAGAGCTGCAGCAGAGCTTAGGGAGTGATCTTCATCACTCCTCTTTTCTTTCTCTCTCACTTATTTTTGTACTAGTGATGTGAAGATAGAAAACCTCTTTTTTTTTTTATCAATATGTAAAAATTCTCTTATTGAATTTCTTGCTATAAAAATACGCTTGTTCTTTAGGGATTTCGCCTCAGTTGCCTAGCTAATGTCATGCAGAGCATGGCCTCAGTATCCTATGGTTTTGTCATCATAGGCTCCCCACGGAACAAGGGTTTGAAAACAAAAATTTTTCTTATTATTTTTTGAAAAAGAAGACAGGGAAAAACTGATAAACTACAAAGGACTTGAAATTTAGAAAATTTGGATGAATATTTCGCCTAAAGGCTTCGGTTGACCCAAAGTGAAGGTACCATTACTCAGCGTCTGAGTATTTCAAGACAGATTATCCTTTCCCTTGAACTTTCTCTTTTTGATCTCGTCGAGATAGGTTGCCCCTTGCTAAAGGATGGGTTTCTGACATCACCACCTTCTCGGTTGGGGATACATTCCTCATTTGTTCCCTTGTAAATGCTTGGCTTTCTCTTGCCCCTTGTTTGACTATTTTGCGCATGATATTCTCCTTATTGTGTTTGAGATCCGACAAATACTGATCAAATTTTCTCAAGTCTTTATTTTTGATACTACGCTTCTATTCTTGACTTTTTTTATCTTCTGCATTTTTTAGAGGGTTCGCCGCTCTTCCTCTCCACTCAGGGCGTTCGTCGCTCACAGGATTCCGAGAGGGCTTTCATAGGTGGTAGCGTGGCTTAGGACAGTCTAGAATAAATGGTATAGGCTCAAATCAAAATTTTGACTTTTTCACTCTCTTAGGTATCTCTCTCCATGACTTTTTTTTGGCTCTCCCAGGTTTTTGATTTGCCCCTTGTATTTGAATAACTTTATTTTTGCCCCTTGATTCGGATTTTTGACATTGAAGTTCGCTGGGGACTTTATTTTTGCCCCTTGCTTTTAATGCAAATTTATGTTAGAAGTAGGGTGGACATTTGCCCCTGGATTGGATTTTGACTCTTGAATCTAAATTTTTTTTTCGGTTGGGAGAGAGATTTGAATTTTGGGTACAAGTGAAAGGCTCAGGCTCAAAATCAGGTTACTACCAGCAATGATTTAGCTCTTAGGTTCTTTTTTAGGATTCTGACTGTGAAAGAAGGCCTCTCTTTTAGAATCTCTGTCGGCGTTCGTTGCCCCTTATTTCAAGGTTGATTGACTACCTCAATCGTAGTCTATCTTGAGTTGACCAGCATCTGGTAGTCTCTGATGATTTAGCACTGGAAGAGAACATTCCTTGTGATGTGCAAGCTTGATATTTTACCTCAATGAAGCGAAAGGTAATCTTGTTTCTGTCTCGCCAAGCACCTGATCCTCGAGTATTTGAAAAACACAAGTGAACCAACGAGAGTTGTTCTTTGTCCAATCGGATTTTGAAAATTCTTCCCTATGTAAGAGGTAATCTTGAATCTGTCTCATCAAGCACCTGATCCTCACATTTGAAATTCTTTCGCAAATTCTTCGTTACCTAAGCGGTAGCTTGATTTTTTCCTCGATAAGTACCTGTTCCTTGGGTGTGAAGAGCACATGTGGAATGTCTAGTGCCCTTCTTGTCGAATCGTTGATACATATCTTGCCTTCTTTTTTCCTTATTCAACCCTCATTCTTAATTGCTCAACTACATTTTTTCAAAGATTCCGCCTTCTTATAATAGTTGATCTGCTTCCAAGTATGTTTTCTCATTCGCCTCGAGGTATCCTTTCACCAAGTCGGTGGATTGATCATAGCCCACACTTCTTCTCGAGACAACCCAATGTCGATTTTAATTATCCGGAGTCAGTTTTTAGTATTCAGGTTCACTGCCCCTATTTCCTCCTTAACTGGTTTTAGCCCTTTTTCCTGTGGCGCCCCAAAGACTCTAAGGCTTATATTCATCCTTGTTTTCATCACCCAAGCATAGTACTTCTTACAGTATTTTCCCCTTATAAAAGGAAAATTGCAAACCTTTTTGAAAGAAACAAAGGTAAAAACTTTTTTGGATTTTTTTTTTCAGAAAAACAAAGGTAAAATCTTTTTGATTTTTTTTATCTTTTTTTGATTTTAGGAAAAATGAAATATATTTTTTTTCTTTGAGAAAAAAGGGAAAATCTCTTCTCCGCTTTAAGATCGCGAGCGCTTCTTCTCCTGCGAAAATGGTTAGCTGCCACATAACAATATTGGAAGATTGAACTAAATGAAGAAGTATGCGCACCTCTGCGATTTATTTTCCTACTCGTGGAGATTTTGCCCCTTCACTGAATTCTCACTCGAAATAGGTAACAAAAGGTGACATGCGAACTCTGGCTAGGAACGCACGTCAAAAGAGCTGTGGCACGTGTAAGCACTGCACACGCACATGCATATGGGAAAGATGGCACACGAACTTTGACTAAAAACGTGTGACAAAAAGGTGATGATGTAAGAACTCTGACTGGAACGCCCATCGAAATAGGGATGTGCATGCGAAACATGCAAAACAGGCATGCTCAAAACAAGACATAGTAGGCATGTGCAAGATGGGCACGTGTCGACGAGAGGTGACACTTGCAAAGCAGGCATTGTACCAAGACTACCGCTGAAGGAACATATGCAAAACAGGCACATAAACCAAGGAAGATCACAAAGGAGACGTGGAAAACGAAAACGCATACCGAAATGGTTGAATAGGCGTAATGCAACACAGGCACAAGCGCCAAAGAATATCACATGGATGGCATGTGCAAAACAGGCACAATACCAAGATGACCACAAAGGTAACACGTGCAAATCAGGCACGTGAACCAGGAGATTACTAGGATGACGTGCAAAACAGGCATGTATACCGAAGTGTTTGAGTGGGTGATACGTGTAAAATTGGCACGTGTACCAAGGACCATCGAATAGGCGACATGCTTTTTTCGGCGCATGTACCTCGCTAGGATTTCAAAAGGAACATGCTTTCTCTGTGCATGTACTTTTAGGGGAACTCGCAGAGGGCATGTTTTTCTCTGCGCATGCTCTCTGGAGGGACCTAAAAAATGACGTGCTTTCTCAGCACACGTTCCTTGGAGAGACTCGCAAATGGTATGCTTTTCTCGGTGCATGTACCCTGATAGGATTTCACAAGGGACATGCTTTCTTGGCCCATGTACCTTAGAGGGACTCCTATAGGGTATGCTTTTCTCGACGTATGTACCCTTGAGGGACTTCGAAAAAGACTAGGATTTCACAGATGGATCAGGTGTACAACCACAATGGTGATCTGAAAAAGTGGAGAGAGCATAGGGACCAAAACAGGGTCGATTTAACCCTCTAATTGGTTTCGAAATTTTACTGTAGGAGATAAAGAAATAGTATGAGAACCAAAATAGGGTTGCTACACTTTCTTAATCGATTTTGAAATTTCTTTCTTGAAATAGAGAATGCATAGAACCAAAACTGGACTGCAAATTGCCAACTAAGGTAATTGTCGAATATGTTGCTTCCGAACGAGCAATAAATTTTTGAGGGACTTCAAAGAGTAATTATAACAAAGAAAAACACTTAGAATAGTCCTCTCAACATCGTGCATCTTGATTTTTTGCCCTAAATAGGCAAGATGTCTGAGGAGGGTTGAAGGGTTAGTCTAGGAAGAAAAACCCTTGACTGTAAACCCTCGACCCATCTTTTCTTCTGTTCATAATTGAGCATCACTTTTCGGGGAGATGGCGTGGGAAAGTCTAACAAGAAGAACCCTTGAACATGTGCCCCTGGCAAAATTTGAATGATTGATTTATTTTCTTTTTCTTTTTTTTTTTAATTTTTCTCTAATTCATCTTTTATTATATGGTTGCCTTGATTTTGGGGGTGACTCCCTTTTATTACACTTACCTCGGGTGATGCCCCTAGTCTGAGTCTGACTCTGAGCTAGTGGCTGAAGGGTACTGCTGATGACTCTGATCTGCACCTTCTGACCGATCCTCCTCGGGAGTGGTTGTTACAACTTGAACCCTTGTCCTCAAAAACATGTCGTCGACTCGAATGCCTGCCCGTATGAATTTATCTATTTGAGAATGGGTGACGCCACATAGAAGTGCTTGGTAGTCAGTCCTCATGTTCTTTCTTAATATAGAAATTTGCTCCCCTTTGGTCGGACGCTCAACCATTTCTCGAACTTTCAGTCTCCACCTAGCGACGAAGCTCATGAAGGACTCATTTGGTTGTTGTCGCATATCTTTTAGCTCTCATTTAGTTACTCTCATATCCATTCCATAAGCGAAGTGCCTGACAAACACATTGCTTAGCAAGATCCAGGTGGGGTACTTCGACCAGTCCAGTTCCACTATTCAATCCAAAGCATACCCTGTTAAGCTTCTTGGAAAGAGATGTGCCAACAAATTATCACTCAGGTGTAGAGGCTTCATGCAGCTCATGTACATTAAGATATGGGCCTTCGGTGATCCAGCCCAATTGTATTTGTCCACATGTGGGAATTGAAACCCCATTGGTAATTCATCTTTTAGAGGCTGATACCAAGCATTCACATTAAATATCATAGCAGAATTCTTTTACAATCATTGAAGTCTTCTCATCACTTCTTGCTGAAAGATCTTATCCTCCATCTTTACCTTCTGGTATGAATTCTCATTTCACTGGTAATCATGATTGTCATTAGTATGACATATCTTAGGTAGGATAAGTGCCTTTTTCAGAACGGCTGTAACCAAAGACTCGCGGTGGATGTTGATGACCTCATGATTCCGAGAGGTCTTTGTCGGCTTTTGGGAGTGTGTTATGGCCATCTCACCCTCTTTGTGCCCCACAATGAAATCTGACCTCTATCTTTGCATTCTGATTCTTGTGGTGTTAGGGATGCTTGTTTTCCTTGCCCTAGTAGCCCAAACCTTTCTGTCAGCATAAACTCCATCATGGTTCTCATTTCCTATTTCAGTATTTTCTCAAAACATGCTTTTATTATTCACTCTATTTCCGACATTGAATCACCACTGCACTCTTGTTCTGACATTGTCTCTTTCTTTACTAACTGTTTGTCCTGTCTAACCATATAGACTGAAAAGGATACCCGTTTTGTAGTTCACAAACCCTCCTTAATTTGTCCAAATGAACCCTGGTAGTAATTACGCAACAGCTACTTGGCAGGTTACCTATAGTTTGTCTCAAACAACATACATGAAGCTTTTTATCAGTACCACAAAAATCTCTACTGTGTACTATACCTCGGAATTTGTGCGACATAGATGCAATCCCTTGGGTTATCTATGAAGATTATTTCTATCGCAACTATATGCATGCTGGGTTCAACTAGTCTCTAGACACGAGTAAGCTTGGGTCACCTCGGCAAAATATACTTCGCAACCCGAAGGCTGGTCGTTAGTACAAGGCAGAGGGTGTGGAGTTTCGGTCGTTATTCCCATATGGCCCTTCCGGTCGGGACGAGACCGACCGCAACCACGGGTTTTCCTTTCCCAGATAATAGGATCAAAGAGAATATGCAGATGCAATGCAGATTATTGGGTGCATGCAGTGTGTGTGTGCAAAGCCTGAGAAGTGTTAGATCATAAATTCCCAATCAATGCCCTTAACCTCTTTTCAAGTTGGATTCCTGACTATCCCTAGCGGAGTCGCTAGTCTGTGAACCTGCAAAAAATCTGAGGCCTTCGTCCTTTGGAAGAAGAAAAAAGGTGTCCTGAATTCGTCCACAAAGAAATGGTGGTAATATCTAACGACAAAAGAGTCGTGTAAGAGTGATGGAGTCGCCACCTGATTAAAGGGAATCATGACCCTTTTTGTTTGGAAAACTGCATTTTATTTTATCGAAAACTCCATGACGATCTTCCTGGCAATGGTCTGCAATAGAGAGATTCCTGGGTAAGGGAATCCAGTTACGGGTCAGGAAGGTGTTAGGCACCTGACAACTGCCCGATCATCAGATCGGCCTCTACTTCGCGTTTAAGGGCATTCTTTGGGAATTTATGATCAAACTAAGCTACGCTACAATAGGGAGGCAATAAAAGTAATGTAGGGTGCCCCCTAGGTCTACGTGACATGTGCATAAGGTTCTGGGGTGTAAACAAAAATGGGCACGCCTCTCCATGCTTTGGAGGTGCGTCAAAGTACAGTGACACGTGTAAAAGTACCACACGTGCACAAAAGAGGTGATATGCGCGACTGCATATATACCTAAGCATACAATGGTGACACACGCATAACTATGCACGTACAAAACTATGCAAACAAGTGACATATGCAAAACTGGCATGCTCACTGAGGGAACGTGCAAAACTGGCACGTGACGAAGGAACGTGCAAAATTGGCACGTGACAAAGGATCGTACATGCAAAGCAGGCACGTGACGAAGGAACGTGCAAAATTGGCACATGATAAAAGATCGTACGTGCAAAACATGCACGTGACGAAGGAGCGTGCAAAACTGGCACGTGACGAAAGAACGTGCAAAATTGGCACGTGACAGAAGATCGTATGTGCAAGACTAACACGTGACAGAGGGTCGCACGTGACGAAGGAACGTGCAAAACCGGCACGTGACGAAGGAACATGCAAAATGGGCACGTGACAAAGGAACGTGCAAAACTAGCACGTGACGAAGGAACGTGCAAAACTGGCACATGACAAAGGATCGTACGTGCAAAACAGGCACGTGACGAAGGAACGTGCAAAACTGGCACGTGACAAAGGATCGTACGTGCAAAATAGGCACGTGATGAAGGAACGTGTAAAACTGGCACGTGGCAAAGGAACGTGCAAAACCAGAACGTGACGAAGGAACGTGCAAAACTAGCACGTGACGAAAGATCGTACGTGCAAGATAGGCACGTGACGATGGACGACGTGCAAAACCGTCATGTGGCGAAGGAACATGCAAAACCAGCACGCGACAAAAGATCGTACGTGCAAGAAAGGCACGTGACGATTGACAACGTGCAAAATAGGCACGTGGCGAAGGACGACGTGCAAAACTGGCACATGACAAAAGATCGTACGTGCACAATAGGCACGTGACGAAGGAACGTGCAAAACTGGCACGTGACGAAGGAACGTGCAAAATTGGCACGTGACAAAGGATCGTACGTGCAAAACAGGCACTTGACGAAGGAATGACGTGCAAAACAGGCACGTGGTGAAGGACGACGTGCAAAACTGGCATGTGACAAAAGATCGTACGTACACGTGACGAATGAACGAAGTGCAAAACTGGCACGTGATGAAGAATGACGTGCAAAATAGGCACGTGACGACGATAAAACATTTTTTATTTTTCAAAAAACTTGATTCTCTTTCATTTAAAAAGCTCATGTCACGTGTGGGCGGCACACATGACGAAGACGATGACTCGCACATGTCCGGTGTGCATATACGAAGATGTATGAGAGCGACCCTAAAAGTCGACTAAAAATAGTCTAAGAGCCCTAGTCTTTGCTTAGGAATTTTAAGATCCTAAATGCATGACCATGGCTAATGAAATAATTTTTCTTGAAAATGATTATTTTTTATTTTATTTTTCGAATGAGGTTTTGACCCAAAGTTGGGATCAGATTAGGAACTTCACTTAACTAAGTGAATTCCAGGACCGACCCCGAAAAGCAACAAACAACCATAGGACTAATGCAATCTATCTCTAAGCAAGCAATCCTAGACTAAACCCAAACTTACGTCTATTTTAGGGGTTTTTATGGTTTGACACTCATTGGGCTTCAAAAAGCCCAATAGAGGAAGTGGGCCCTTGAACCCGCAAAGGCGGTTCGAGTCTCGAATATTTTATTCAAAAGCTTATTTGCATATCCTTCTCTAAACTTTAGCCTAAAAGGGATTAAACCGCAAATTAGGCAAAAGTAAAATGAAATCAAGACAAAAATGGAGAAAGTGCTCAAATATCATCCTCTTCATGCTCATTCGTTAATATTCTCATTTGAGAATTCATGAATCAAAAATATATGCACACATTTCACGGATTTGTACAAAGCAACTAAATCAAGCAACTTGAAGCTCAAACATCTCACGAATCATCACATATTATCATCATGCCAAGAGAGTAAAGAGCATTAAAATGGGTTTAACTTATCATTTTGGCACTAAACAAAGCGACAAAAGTAAGCTAAAGCATTTAGATCGTGTCGATCCAATGAGATTTTTCACGATCCAAACCGTTCACATTGAAGATCGTGTCATTTCTTACATATTTATCATAAACATCATAGCATTCTTAGTTCATACATCATGGGATTATGCATATTTAGCTCTCTTTCTATGAAACACACCACATGGAAATCATCATTAAGATATCACCTCATGTGGACTATATTTTAATGACAATCACTATGTGTATTTAGCATTTATTATATCAAAACACACATGGCTTCTAGGACGTCTCAAGCCGTCATAAGAGAAATCAACATTATCATACAATTCATTCAAAAGATCAAGAGCATATTCTTTGATGAACAAGTATAAAGCAAGATATTCATGATTTATTGATAATCAAACAAGATTTAATCACCAAACATGCAAATCAACCACCAATTCTCAAATAAACCCTCACATTATTTTTGTCCAATCTCGGGTCTCACACAACCATTTATTTATAATACAAACATATTTTCCTATCATGCAAAACCACTATGACTGTGTAGCCGGAATCCAGTACCTCCCAGCGCACTCACACTCTACCTCCGAAGAAGAGAGAGAATGAACACGTGGGAAACGCGAAATAGGATTCGCCCACGCAGGGTGAATGAATGTGATAGGGGTATGGAGTCGCCACCTGATTTATGGGAATCAGGACCTAAGATTTTGGAAAATCACCCTAAAACTAGTTTTCCAAGAAAACCATGGCGATAGTCCAAAGAAAGGTCTGCGGTCAGAAAAATGGATAAGGGGATCAAGGTACGGGTTGGGAAGGTGTTAGGCACCCAACAACTGCCCGTCCGCAAGGACGGCCTCTATTTCGCGATTAAAAGTTTTCAGGGGATAAATGATTAAAACTAAGCAATGCTATATAAACAACAACTGCACTAAATAAATAAATAAATGAATAAAGAAAAAGCCCCCCTAAATCTACGTGTCAGGATAGGTAGTTCTGGGGCGAAAAAATGCATACATCCATCTGTTGAATGCAGCAAAAGAAAGCGACACGCGCCATCAGTAGGCTCGTGCGCAAAAAGCAAGGTGACGTGGATGTGCTCTATATCCACGCACAAGCAAATGGTGTGATACGTGTAATATGTACACGTACACTCAAGCATGTGACATGGTGCTGTATACACCATACACTGAAGCGATCACGTGCAGTATGCCATGTGCGCCGAAGAGAGAGTCATGTCCTTGAACACGAAACTCAGGCGATTCACACGTTGTATATGTGTGTCGCCAAAATAGAGAAGTCACGTCCTTGAACGCGATTCTCACAAAAGAGGCGAATATGTCCTTAGACATATTCCAAAATGGAATCACGTGTTGTATACACGTGTCCGAAGAAAACAGGGATCATGTTCAACATAAAACGTGCCCGAGAGGGATCATGCGCGATAGTCGCATGCCCAAAAGAAGAGAAGGGTTCATAGCATCCGTAGATGTGAACCTCAGGAAGGGATCACGTGATCAGGACACGTGCCCGAGAAGGGATCACGTCTGATAAGAGACGTGCACAGAGATAAAGCGGATCCATAACACCCTTAGGTGTGAATCTCACAACGGGATCACATCCAATATAGGACGTGCCCGAGAAAGGGGATCACACCATGCAGGTGTGCCCAGGAGGAAAACGAACGTCGATAGGACGCGATGTATGCATGCCCTACGCTCTAATGTCGCACGAGGGTTTCTAAAGATCCCTAATCTATTTTAGGAAGATCTTGACCTTATATGCATGAACCCTAAGCTAAATAAGATGAATCTTGACCCTATATGCATGACCCTATATGCATGAACCCTATATCACTAATCTGTTCCATTTCATCCCAGAGAAAAGACAGACTCACACCCTTAGGTGTGAATCTCACGACGGGATCGCATCCAATATAGGACATGCCCAAGAAAAGGGATCACACCATGCATGTGTGCCCGAGAAGAAAACAAACGTCGATAGGACGCCATGAATGCATGCCCTATGCTCTAATGTCGCACGATGGTTTCTAAAGATCCCTCATTTGTTTTAGGAAGATCTTGACCCTATATGCATGAAACCCTAAGCTAAATGAGATCAATTTTGAAAATAATTTTCTTTCAAAACTTCAAAACATTTAAAACAAAGGTAAGAGTAAAATAGGAATTTCAGCTCATGTGAAACCCTAAGTCCTCTCGAAAATATCACGAAGCCCTAGGCTAATGCAACCTAGGAATCTACAGCACCAAGTCCTAACCCTAGAGGGGAACTAAACTAGAGACCTTAATCTCTATTATTATTTGTTTTTAGGGTTTGACGATCTGTCAAACCCTTAGGTTCGATAGGAAGAGACATGGATCCTTAGATCCAAGTGAAAGGACAAGGCTCTTATGGCCTGAAAGATGAGATGGGCTATGTGCCCGCGAGAAGGAGTTGGAGCGATGGGTCCAACAAAAGGGGTGGGCCTTTGGGCCCACACCCGTAGGATGGGCTTTGAGCCCGAAAGGAAGAGCGTAGGCACTGAGGCCTACAAAGGAGGAGAGATGGGCCCTAAGGCCCAAACTAGGGATAAGCCTAAAAGTCCGAAGGTAGCTTATTGCAAAGTTTATTCGATTACAATCTAAAGCTATCAAAGCAATTAAAATCATGAAAAACAAGGCTACTAATTACTCGAAATTAATAAATAAGCAAAATAAAGTAACCTGATACCGTATGCGCAATGCTAAAGCTTTAAACACAAAGATGAATGTGAGCACGATAAACATATCGAATAAAACGAAATGACACTAACAATGCCGATGAAATTATAAGTATGAAATCAAGCGTACTATGCATGGAAGCAAGCATGTAACAAAAAGAGAGCAAATGAAGCCTCAAATTTTAATCCTCAAATGAATTCTAACGATCCACACCGTTCATTATGTTCATCATGTCAAAGACTATATATCATCAGGAAGATCAAGGCAAATGCTAACATATTAACATTAAACTATTTACTTTTTGCTCTCTTTTAATGAGAGATTAAAGACATGCTTCTCAACAAATTTCATGCTAATCAAGAAGACACCAACATATAATGGCAAAACACACATCATGGAGATTTCTTTCTCAATAATAAGGATCTAAACTCTACATTCATGTATTAGCAAAAAGAGAGCAAAAATAGCTTCAATCTTTAAAACCAACATGAATTTGCACGATCCAAACCGTTCATAATGCTTATTATGCCACAATTCATCTAAAAAGCATGAAGATCAAGAGAAATAACATGAAATCATCATCAATCTAAGCTTCATTAGCTCTCTTTTTATGAGATAAGAATGCAAAAGCATGGAGGACTCCACCCATATGATATTATCATCAATGATATGCTCACATTACATCATATATGACAACATGATAATATTTATTCTCACATTAAAAGAAACACACCATGTTTCATGTAAAATCAAAAGAGACCATATCATCACATATTTCATCCATATTATCCATATATCATGGTTATGGAACATTCATCATAAAAACATTTAAAGCCAAGAATTACATCCATTTAGCATGATACATCACATACATACATGCATGTAAAAAAAAACATCATCTCATATAAAAATCTACATCCATGTATTTCATGCTAAATAATATAACATAAACATTAAATTAGTATTTACACCAATTTATAATCAAAACCATGCATGAATTTCATTTTAACCTTAAATCCTTCATTACATCATGATTTCATCATCATGTCATACACCATCACATACATCATCACATACACCATCACATACATCATCTCATAATTTACATGCTTTAAACACAAAATACAAGAGATGAGATGAAGATATTTTACCTAGCAAGCATAGATCCCAAGATGCATGTATGAGAGCCCTCCTTTGATTGGAATGGATGGTGGAGATTTCTCCTCTCAAATTAAAATTCCTCTTCTCCTTTAATGAATGAGAATCAAAATCAAAGAAATAACATCCTGGAATTCTTGTCTACACCTTTCTCTCACTAAAAATGGCTAGATGACATTCTAAACCATAAAGACTCTCTCCCAAAAATGAAAAGAAACTCTTCCTTACCCAACCAAAAATGTCACCCTCTCCATTCTTCTTTCTTCCTAAACTAAACAATCTCAGACAAAGACTTTTTTGAAGAAGAAGAAAGAACCCCAAAAATCAGAGAGAAGAGAGGAAATTCTCTAGCCAATACTAAAGATAGTAAACCCTAAAATTTCTCTCCCTTACTTAATGTCTAGTCTTAACTATATATAGAAAAACCCTAGGTTTTAGAAGGACACATGTGCCCAAAAGAAGAGAAGGGTTCATAGCATCTGTAGATGTGAACCTCAGGAAGAGATCACGTGATCAGGACACATGCCCGAGAAGGGATCACGTCTGATAAGAGATGTGCCCAGAGATAAAGCGGATCCATAACACCTTTAGGTATGAATCTCACAACGAGATCACATCCAATATAGGACGTGCCCGAGAAAAGGGATCGCACCATGCAGGTGTGCCCGGGAGGAAAACGAACGTCGATAGGATGCGATGTATGCATTCCCTACGCTCTAATGTCGCACGAGGGTTTCTAAAGATCCCTAATCTGTTTTAGGAAGATCTTGACCCTATATGCATGAACCCTAAGCTAAATGAGATGTATTTTGAAAAACATTTTCTTTCAAAACTTCAAAACATTTAAAACTAAGGTGAGAGTAAAATAGGAATTTCAGCTCATGTGAAACCCTAAGTCCTCTCGAAAATAACACGAAGCCCTAGGCTAATGCAACCTAGGAATCTACAGTACCAAGTCCTAACCCTAGAGGGGAACTAAACTAGAGACCTTAATCTCTATTATTATTTGTTTTTAGGGTGGCGATCTATCAAACCCTTAGGTTCGATAGGAAGAGACATGGATCCTTAGATCCAAGTGAAAGGATAAGGCTCTTACGACCTGAAAGATGAGATGGGCTATGTGCCCGCAAGAAGGAGTTGGAGCGATGGGTCCAACAAAAGGGGTGGGCCTTTGGGCCCACACCCGTAGGATGGGCTTTGAGCCCGAAAAGAAGAACGTAGGCATTGAGGCCTACAAAGGAGGAAAGATGGGCCCTAAGGCCCAAACTAGGGATAGGCCCAAAAGTCCGAAGGTAGCTTATTGCAAAGTTTATTCGATTACAATCTAAAGCTATCAAAGCAATTAACACATGAAAAACAAGGCTACTAATTACTCGAAATTAATAAACAAGCAAAATAAAGTAACCTGATCCCGCATGCGCAATGCTAAAGCTTTAAACACAAAGATGAATGTGAGCACGATAAACATATCGAATAAAACGAACTGACACTAACAATGCCGATGAAATCATAAGTATGAAATCAAGTGTACTATGCATGGAAGCAAGCATATAACAAAAAGAGAGCAAATGAAGCCTCAAATTTTAATCCTCAAATGAATTCTAACGATCCACACCGTTCATTATGTTCATCATGTTAAAAGCTAAGTAATCATCATGAAGATCAAGGCAAATGCTAACTTATTAATATTAAACTATTCACTTTTTGCTCTCTTTTAATGAAAGACTCAAGACATGCTTCTCAAAAAATTTCATGCTAATCAAGAAGACACCAACATATAATGGCAAAACACACATCATGGAGATTTCTTTCTCAATAATAAGGATCTAAACTCTACATTCATGCATTTGCAAAAAGAGAGCAAAAATAGCTTCAATCTTTAAAACCAACATGAATTTGCACGATCCAAACCGTTCATAATGCTTATTATGCCACAATTCATCTGAAAAGCATGAAGATCAAGGGAAATAACATGAAATCATCATCAATCTAAGCTTCATTAGCTCTCTTTTTATGAGATAAGAATGCAAAAGTATGGAGGACTCCACCCACATGATATTATCATCAATGATATGCTCACATTACATCATATATGACAACATGATAATATTTATTCTCACATTAAAAGAAACACACCATGTTTCATGTAAAATCAAAAGAGACCATATCATCACATATTTCATCCATATTATCCATATATCATGGTTATGGAACATTCATCATAAAAACAATGACCAGAAAGTTAAACATGCCTTTTTTATTTTAAGGTTCTAATATACAGAAAGAGGAAAACTAGACATGCTTTTTTGCTCAAAGTTTTATTATATACAAAAATGGAAGGCAAGATAACTACGTATTTTTCAACACAGAATTCTATTTCCTACAAAAATGGAAATCAGTACTACTACTCACTTTTTACCCAACATTTTATTTCATACCAAAAATTGAAAAAAAAATTATCACACACTTTCTAACTCAAAACTCTATTTCATACCAAAAGTAAGATTATCACATACTTTCTTTCTCAAAAATATATTTCACACAGCAAGGAGAACAAAATTATATTCATAACATGGAATTTTTATTTACACAAAAGTAAATTGAAAAGAGAAGGAAAAGGGTTACTGACCTGTGGCTTACAAATACTCCATTTAAGCAAATACCAGATGATTCCAAAATAAGAAAGGTGATGTAACCCCTTTGTATTCATCCACCCTGATGATGCAGGAGAGAAGATAGGCTAAAACAAATTAGATTCTTTCTCTCTTCTCTCTACTCTTCCCTTAATTCTCACTAATCTTCTTACCCCACTAATTTTCTCCTCTCTACCCTCTGTTTCTGTAGATATTTTCTTAATGGGGAAGGAAAGAATCACTCACAGCCGCCCAAAATAGAAACTCTAATTTCCTCTGAGAAAAACCTGAGAGAGACCAAAGAAAAAGAGAGAGAAAAAGAGAGAAGAAGAAACCAGAACACTAGAGAAGTTGGAAGAAGCTTCCTTTTTTGGCAACTTTCCTTTTAAAGAAAAAAATATGGTTTCTTCTTCAGCTACCCGTTAGATTAATCACACTTGGATGGCTGAGATAAGGAAAAAGAGAAAATATCTTCTCTTGGTGGCCACGTGTTACGCAAGGAGTGGGTGATCTTGGCTCACATGGATCGAGTGAGTTTTGTGAGAGAAAAGAAAAACAGAAGAGGTAAAGTTCATCTTCCACAAAATAGAATATTCCCTGAAACTCTCCAAGATGAGAACATGTCTCTCTCCTATTTGAAACCTTTTATTATTTTCTAATTTCTTTCAAAACAGAAAACACAACTGTGACACATGTCACCATAGAGGGAGATCGGCCCTCTAAGGGCCGATCCCAATCATCTAGTGCCACATGTCGCTCTTATGTATTTTTCTTCTTTTTTTTTCTTTAAAAAAAATATTTTCTCCAACATACAAAAATAAAAATAATAATAATATAAAACCAAAGAAGGAGATCGGCCCTTAGGGCCGATTTTAACCTTTTAGTGACATATGTCAACACCCTTTTTTTTTAAACACCATTTGCTTTCTTTTTTCAAAAAAAAGTCCTTTTTAAACCTTTACATTTAATATAAAAATAACTTTCTAAAATCTTTCCAAAAAGTCCCTCGGAATAATTTTCTCCACTAAAAGACCATCTTTCTAGAAAGTCCCTGTACTATATTTTCTACACCAAAAGGATATTTTTTAAAAGAGTCCCTAGGTCTATTTTCTCTCCACCAAAAGGGATCTGCAACTCAAATCGGTTCCCACAGCTTTCTATTCCAATGATGACACCAAAATTCTCATTTTTTTAGATTTGGTCAAGATTGTCCACATTCTCCAATATTTGGTCAAATTGACCCAAAATTGCTCAAAACTTTCGTTTGATGACACCCAATTAGGGTGCGAAAATTGGGTGTCTACACTCTTCCATCACAATTGAACACTATGTCATCGCCCTGGCCTTTCTCAATATAGGGAATTGATGTAGTCGGGAAGGTGAAACCATCATCATCTAGTGGTCACATCTTCATTATTGTGGCAATCGACTACTTTACAAAATGGGTAGAAGCTTTTTCATGCAAAAGCATCAAGGGAGGTCCCACCGTAAGGTTCATTCAAAATCACATCATTTGTCGATATGGGGTGCCTTATGAGATCATCATTGATAACGGGACTAACTTCGTCGGATCAAAAGTTCATCAGTTACTCGACCATTACAAGATTAAGCTCCACAATTCATCACCTCATAGGCAACAGACAAATGGAGCAGTAGAGGCTGCCAACAAGAAGTTGGTAAAAATCTTGAAAAAGATGACTGTGACCTACAAAGATTGGTGTGAGAAGTTGCCATGTGCATTATAGGCATATCGAACTTTGATACGCACACCAACTGGATCAACTCCTTTTTCACTTGTATATGGCATGGAGGCCGTACTCCCAATCGAGGTAGAAATCCCAACTTTTCGGGTACTTAAAGAACGCAACGAGGACGAAGCCGAATGGATTCAATCCAGGGTAGATAAGTTGAACCTCATTGATGAAAATAGAGTAAAAGCAGCCTGCCACTCATAAGCTTACCAGCAGAGGATAACTCGTGCCTTCAACAAGAAAGTTCGTCCAAGAGATCTTAAAGAAGGGGATCTAGTACTCAAAGAAATTAGGTCGGTCCTACGGACTGATCCCAAGCGCAAGTTCAGGCCAAACTGGGAAGGCCTAGTTATCATAAAGAAGATCCTCCTCGGTAAGGTTGTTCAATTAACAGATCTTGATGGAATCGAATACCAGAGGCTCACAAACAACGATCAACTCAAGAGATACTACGCTTGAGAAAAGTGCTCAACTCCTAAACTAGGGGCAAGTGAAGCCAACAGTAGCTCAAAACTAGGGGCAATTCTTGGCCGATTATATAATCTCAGAAAGGACCCAATAGAAAGCTCATATCAACTTTAAGATAATTAGGGCCTGAAACCTTCATTTGTACATAGAAATTATTGCCTTTCTCAAGAAATCAAAAAATCAAAAAATCCCTCCCCTTACTAGGGGCAAAGTCCAAAACCCAAAAAAATTTTAAATAGTCAAAAATCCAAAAAACCAGATATCCAAAATCTCAAAAAGAATCCAAAAAGTTTGAAAAAATCCAAAAAAATAGAAAACACAAAAATCCAAACGAAAAATGTTAAAACCCTAAGTATATAAATAAGGGGTTAATGAATAGACTTTCAAATTTTGTGCATGTTATCCTTTCTTTCTAGCTTAACCAAGGCCATGCTACAACCTAAAAGCCCCCTAGGAGTCCTGTAAGCAACAAGAGTCCTTGGTAGAGAAGAAGAGCAGTGGTCTCTAAAAAATGAAGAAGATAAAAAATTCAAAAATAGTAAAACGTAGTGAGAAAAATCAAAACTTGAGAAAATTTGATCGTTGTTTGTGGGTTTCATGGTGTCAAGAAGAAGACAAGAGCGTGAAAGTGGTGCGAGCTACAGTATAAACTTTTGTAACCATCCCGACACGGAAAAATCATGCCTTCAAAGACAACAAGGTCAAAGCTACTTCCCAACCTTGGCATATGCCGGTAACAATCTTACTAAATGGGCAGAGTCTGATGAGGAAAGGAAGCACAAGAGGACTTATCCGAGAAAGACAAACGGCCTATCCACTCGAATCTAGCACTCCGGATCAATTATAATCGGCTACGTGTAGGTTGGGTACGATAATCGATTTCTTAATAAAAAGAAAAAGAAAATGGTTTTCTAATTTGTTTTCCAATGAATCTCAAAACTGCCAAAAAATGTTTTGTTTTTGAAAACTTTATTTTTCGGGGAGCCGATGAGGACAAAATCATAGGATGCTATAGCCATGCTCTGCATGGTCTTAGTTAGGCAGCTGCGGCAAATTCCCTAAGAAACAAGCGTATTTCATTCAAGTAAGTTTAATAATGTGAGATCCATTTACATAAAAGCATTTTCATGCCATTTCCAAAGTAAAAAGGGGACCTGAGAATTACTCCTCAGGGGGACTCCTTGTGTGCCGACGAGTTCTCTTACTCGATTCACCTCTAGAGCATGAAACAGTCAGGAATCCACCATCATCTTCCACGCTATCACCGACCAGCTCACTCTTGAGGCGATCGTTTTCTTCGTGGAGCCCCGCATTTGCCTGCTTATAGATATGGAGGCTAGCCAAGTGGTTAGCACATTCTCCAACCAAATTTGATACAAGTATCTCTAGGCTACCCATTCACTGAAGAAGCTCTTGGCAATGAGGAGGGCCACCTGAATCAGACAATTGTCAATTTATGAAAAGATATGTAGAAACAACAGGTGTAGAAGAAGTCAAAATTTACAAAGGGGAATTCACTATCAAGGAATACAGAATAATCAAAATTCGGTTGAGGTATCAGAAGAAGGTAGGTTTCGATGCTTCTGGGAAGATCAATCGTGATTGCTAGCCCAGCTGCCGACCAAGGTCTATGGGGCGCTCTGTATAATTTGAGGTACTAACCTCCCCCATCGGCATAGGAGAACATGAAGCTCGCTCCTCAGATAAACTACTTAAAGCTTCGTTAAAACCTCCAAAGCAGAGAGTCAGAGCTAAATGTTGAAAAATAGCCATAAGGAAAATCGAAGTTTAAAGAACCTTTCAAGATGAGAGAGGGTTTTTCTCGCAAAGTCTCTCAGCTTGTCAAGAGGTTGCAAAGTGAATCTGACATGGAAAAGGTCCTCTAGATCACCAAGCCGACAAAATATGGTGCAAAAGCTCCAGAGTACAAGTCCAAGGGGAATAAAGGCGACGACGTAGAAGTCTAGTCATTCCCCAATGAGCCAAGTTGAAGCGTAAAGCAACATTCGACTATCAAGAGTCAAGATCAATTAATCAAAGTCAGAATCATCATAAAGAAGCCAAAGTGGTAAGAAAGCCAAAATTCAAAATCAGTACAAGAGAAAGCTGTCCATAACTTTCAATAAAAGACTGAAGAGTTGAATGATTGAGTGGTGTAAATGGTCTCCAATATAGAAGTGAAGAAAGTCCGAATGATCTCATCTTAAAAACCACCAAAAATTAAATTTATTTTCAAAATTAATCTGCTCACAATCATATGCCCAGTTGTGCACCTGTTAGTGAGTAGACACCCAAGGAAGTGTCTAGTTATGACTTGGGATCTCGCGAAACCCATGTGGCGCTAAGGACCAATAGAGTATACTTAGTCGACCAAGGCAATCAGTTGCCTAGTTAGGTTTTCGATTCGCTGACCACGCCCACTTAATTCCAATGGAGTGTGTTAGGTAGAAGTCGGAGAAATACATGCTTTCCACAGAGGCACCAGGGAGCGAAAATTCGGTGCCACAGCTCCGCCATTCGGTAACAAGGACCTCTGGTGAATAGGGGCAAACTGTAGACACCAATTTTTGCCCCCGACGCTAAACATCTAAAATTCGGTGTGAACTGCGAGATTGGGCCTCAACCACCTCTAATTCAGCCCAATCAATCATGTTCAAGATCAAGAAATTTCAAAAATGTGAGAGAAATTGGACTTAATTTGAGTTTAGAATTGAAATCGAAACCAAAATCGAAGTTAGAACGGGTTTAGAACCAATTTTCTAAGGGGAGAACCGTTGGAATACGGCTCATGGTCAGCCGTTTTGGCTGAACCATAGATCTGAACAGATCTAACGGTGGAGATGAAAAATACCCTAAAAAATCTAATTTCTACCCTTTTTCCACCCAATTTTTTTTGATCTCTCTCATCCACCTCACCCCTTAACCCTAATCTTGTTTACATCCCAGTAACCCTATTTTTTTTCCTATAAATAGAGGAGATCTCTAGCAAGTAAGGGGCATTCAATAGTTCTCAAGTAAGGTAGCACTGAATAGGTCTTAAGTAAGAGAGCATTCAATACATCTCAAGGGAGAGCATTGAATAGTTTTCATGGGAGGAACATTCAATAGGTTAGATTAAATGCATTCAATAGCTTGCTTTGAGTTTGAACTTGAATAAAATTTAAGTAAAAAAGGAGAGAAGTAGGTCTAGTGTAAGAATGTTGGTGAGTATTTGTCCATTTTGAGTGAAAATTTATTTTCATTTAGGTGGTAGAGATTAGGTGATAACAAATCTATTTTCATTAGATCTTGGCCCTACACTTCATCTTTACCCATAATCCATCATCATCTACACCACACATCTCACCTAATCCCACTAATCTTGATCCAACATCATCAAATCTCACTCATGATAAATGAAACTCAAATTAATTGAGTTTCCTTCTCATTTTGAGTTTGTTTTAGAGAGAGAGAGAGAGTTAGTAGTAAATCACTTTACTTTTCAAACGAAAACTCCCTTTTTTATTTATCATCAACAAAAAATCATGGCTTGATGGAGGCTTGATCAAATGGATTTTCTTCACTCTTTCATTGGTAGATCTTAAACAAAATAGGTAGGTGAGCATCACCCCCTTTTTACTTATTGTAGAGGTTTTTTTTTAAGTGTTGTATGGTGTGGTTTAAAAAAAGAACGTGAATAAATGTTGTCATTTCATGAATCTCATCTTATTATTTTGTTTTGATGTACTAGTTAGTTACTCTTCCTCGAATAAATATGACATTGCTAATGATCTTTATCATTATTTTTCAACATATATAAATCTTTGAGTATTATTTTAAGATTAGTACTATTTTAGGTAATGTTGATATTTCATGATATAAAAAGTGGTTTGTTTAGCCTCTTAAATGATATTTCATCATGAAATAGTGCCTTGTTTCACATGGAATTCATGTTTAGTGTCAAAAATGACATTTTTAGTAAGAATATCAACCATTTAACCATGGTATCTAGCATTTGGGTGTATGGGGTTGATTTTCAAGTCACTACACCATAAAAAGTGGGCAAAAATATGCTGGAATCTTTTCATACAAACATAAAATGGAAAATGTAAAAATGTAGTCTTGTAGATCATGAAAAAAATACACAAAATGGGCTCAAGAATGACTCAAAAAGGTTGTGAAATAAGGAAGTTATGAAAGTTTGAGCATACACCTTAAATGTGTTCGATGAAATGCCTAAGTGAATGTTTGATGTGTAGAAATGCTTATTTTGCTAATTTCACATTAATGCTTTATTTTATTGGTTTAAATTGAAGTATATCAACCTTAGTTTTAGGTGAAACCCTAGGGTGTACATTAGAAACTTGTCACTTTTGATGGTGTGCCTTAGAAATCAACCAATAATGAGAGTAAAATTTCAAATAAGCTTTATGGGCTTGGTAAGCCTATCTTCAAGCAAGCCCACTCTACATTTTTGTTGAGTGATTGGGCTTGTTTCATGAGTTTTAAACTCACATCTTGGAATTGGGTTTCATAAACCCATTTTCCTGTGTGGGCCTAGCAAAAACACATCTTGGCTTAGGCCCACCTTTCTCTTTTGGGCTTGGATATGCCTAAAACCCTAATTCAAAACCCTAACCAAGATAATAAAATTGGACTAGGTTTCTCTATCTTAGATTAGTTAATCTAAGTTAAGCTCCTTAGTTTAAGAAATGCATTAGAAATTAGGGTTGTATGTTAATTTCGGGATTAGGTTAGGAATTTACCTAAACTCGTCGAAATGTGACCACCATGGACTGGCACTCCTAAGTGTGGCATGCATGCCTACGCCACGTCGATAGTCTTGCATACTCGATTAGTTGGGTTAATTCTTAGACTTACCCCACCTTTGCAATAATCAAAATTTTCAAAACAAAGAAGAAAAATAAGATTTTCTACTAATCATCATTGTGCATTAGATTTTGGATCATGCTTAACGCTAGGGATTAGAAATCCTAGTTAGGACTCTAGATCTTCCCTAAAGCATGTCACATAAGGATTATGCTTAACGCTAGGGATTAGAAATCCTAGTTAGGACTCTAGATATTCCCTAAAGCATATCATTTAATCGGCATTTGCATTAGAATTTAGATCATGTTTAACGCTAGGGATTAAAAATCCTAATTAGGACTCTAGATCTTCCCTAAAGCATATCACTTAGTCGAAGCATTTGCATTAGAATTTGGATCATGCTTAATGCTAGGGATTAGAAATCCTAGTTAGGATTTTAGATCTTCCCTAAAGCATATCATTGGCATTTGCATTAGAATTTAGATCATGCTTAACGCTAGGGATTAGAAATCCTAGTTAGGACTTTAGATCTTCCCTAAAGCATGTCACTTAGTCGAAGCATTTGCATCTGAAATTTGGATCGTGCTTAATGTTAGGGATTAGAAATTCTAGTTAGGACTTCTAGATCTTCCCTAAGGCATTCTATTCAGTTTTTCAAAAGAAAGAGCGTCTCGTTGCCACGTGTATCCCAATATACGCGTGTCTTCGAAGAAATCCCAGTTGGGTCACGAGCATAACAAATTTGCGCGTCATCGATTTTCAAAATAAAAATACTCCTATATCATGAGTGCGTACGCGCGGTTTCCTAGTTTAGCCACATGTATTTTGAGCACGTATATGGGCCCCAGTATTCCTACATATAACCTATGGTTACACATATTCCACCTCTTGTGTGAATGGCCCAGAGTTCATTTACACTTCTTTGGAGGACTAGCCCGGTGTGCTTCCAAGTTTGCATAGTCGTGACGAATCCCCTTATTTTCTCGTCGGCCGTAGAGAGAAGTTTGCGACCAACATTGATTGTATATGAATAGGCGAAAGTCTGTTTGCAATTCTGCGACATGTAGATTTGAGCTTACGGGTCAGAGTGCTTTTTGCCCCAAAACCTCGATTGCATAAAACATATATTAGAGGGGCTTGAACTTACTTTTCTTGTACACACTCTTTCTTAGTGTAATGTAATAATTTTAAATCATAAAATTCCACCTAAATACCCTTAGTTGTGAAGTAGAGGCCAATCTCACGATCGGGTGGCTGTCGGGTGCCTAACACCTTCTCGACCCGTACTAGGATTCCCTTACCAAGAATCTCTCTACGCAGACCAGACTAGTCGGAAGATCGCCAAATTTTCTGCTAAAATAAAACAATTTTCCAAAATTGGGTCTTGATTCCCAGATTAATCAGGTGGCGACTCCATAAGCACATTAGACGATTCCAACCCAAGTTAGGAATACGAGAAATCATTTCTCTTCGGTCGTTAGCGGTTGAAGGAAAAAGTTTTTTCGCGGATCCTACAGCTAGCGACTCTGCTGGGGATTGCAGGAATCCGACTCGAAAAACGACTAAGAGTATTTCTTTGGAATTTTATGATTACATACTTTTCGGGTTGACACACACACTGCATGCACCCATTCATTTCGCATTTGGATCCTATTACTCTCTCTTGGTCCTATTAGGACTACTGAAACCCGTGACTGAGTAGATACCATCCCGACCAAGCAGTCGTATGGGAATAACGGTCGAAAAGCATAACCTTAGCACGTACCAAAGACCAGCTTCGTGCTACAAGGTATATCAGTAAGGGCCCTAACCACCCAACTAGAGTCTAGTTGAGCCCTAAGCATGCATTCATGTAGCCGCGATAGATTGTATCCTTCGGATAAACCAGAGGACTTCATACATGCTCCACAATTCCTGAGACATGACTCACGTAGGACGTTCTTGTGGTTCTAACGAAGTTCTTTTGTCCAAAATAGGTTCTAGGTGCCCGAAGCAGTAGCCACAGGAAAACGCGCAAAAAGAGTTTGGGCTAGACAGTTAAGAAGGCTGGAACGGGTTGAGAGTTCATCGAGCACAGGGTCAGAATTCAATCTCAGTGTGCATAGTGAAAATAAGCCGGATCAAATAGATGATGGTGGTAGCATGATAGAGATGGAAAGAATGCTCAGAGTATGTTTAGAGAAGATCCTGAAAGAAGACCTAGGGCCGACTATCGAGAGGATAATGTCTAAGAAAGTGGCCTCCAACAACCAACATCAAGAGAACACGCCTACTCCTTTGGGTCACACCGAAAAAGCACAAAGCTCGGCTATAAATATGAGAACCAAGGAGGCTGCTCGTACGCACTATCAAGATCCTGGAAAAACTTACCTAGTACATGACTTTACTGACATTCCTCTGAAACCCCCGGTCAAGAAAGCACCTTCTCAACAATGTTTGTCAGATGATGAAGAAGAGTTACGAAAAGAGTGGCATGCGAGACAGAAGGATAAGGCAATTCCTACCCAGCGAGAAATGGTTGACGTCCGATAGAGATTAAAGCGCTTGGAAGGAGGGACTACTTTTGATATCGACTTTTGGTAACAATGCCCAGATGAAGAACTCCCACCCAGATTCAAGTATCTAGAAATGAAGCAGTATGATGGAATTGGATCAGCCAAAACCCACATAATCATGTACATGGGAAATATGAGGCTGTTACACGTAAGTGACAGCATGATGGCCCAACTCTTCCAAAGGAGTCTGGTTTGAGACGCTTTAGAATGGATAATCGAATTGGACCGATCCAAGTACCCAACATGGGTCCAATTAGGCGATGCATTCATAAAGCACTTCACATATGGGACAGATAGTAGAGTTACCCGAAGACAGTTGGAAGCTCTGCAGCAAAATAGAAGCAACCACTGGAACACGAGAAGGAGCTACACAGCCTATAGGCGAAGAAATGGGAGCAATCCGCCCACTATTCAGCAACTCAGTGATACCTCTAGAGAGCACATCTTCCGCCAAACAAAAGAGTAGAGGAGAAAGGGGATCACCCTGACGTACCCCCCTCGAAGAACCAAAAAATCCAGTCGGCGTACCACTCACCCCAATAGAAAGCATGGCATAATGCAAGATACAGTCAATCCACTTCACAAAGTTATCAGCAAACCCAAAGTAACGAAGAACAAAAAGTAGAAAGGACTAGTTCAAAGTATCGAAAGCCTTACGAACATCAAACTTGATGGCCACATTACCCCCATAGCACCACTGATCCAACATATTAAAACATTCAGAAGCCAAGCCAATGCAATCCGAAATACTCCTGCCTTTCAAAAAGGCCCTCTGATTCTCGGAAATGATGTTAGAGGCCACCAAACCAAGCCTGTCCGCCAAAATTTTAGTGATAATTTTAAATTAAAAGTTGGCCAGCGCAATGGGCTGAAACTGATCAATTCTATCCTCAGATGAAACCTTCGGGACCAAAACCACCAAATTCGAATTCAAATCGGGGAAAATCCAACCCTGCTTAAAAAACTGCAAAGTAGCATTGAAGACATCAGTCCTAACCACATCCCAGAAATGCTAAAAGAAATAACCCCCAAAGCCATCAGGGCCCGGAGCACTACCATCATCCATACTGAAAACTGCGTTCTTAACTTCCTCTAGACTAGGGAGATTAGTCAGCATGGAGTTATCATCAGCAGTCAGAAGAGAGGGAATCACCCGAGCTACCAAATTTGAATTAGTAGGAACTTGTGTTGAAGAGGAGGAATAAAGAGAAGTATAAAAGTTTACCACATGATCCTCAATACTACTGTTAGAGTCAAGAATAACATCACCATCACGCAGAAACGATATACGGTTCTGAGAACCCCTAATGAGAGTAGTACGATGAAAGGAAGGAGTATTCTGATCGCCAGCTTCCACCCATTTATCCTGAGACTTTTCCTTCAGAAATTTCTCCTGAGTAGAATGAGCCTGAACCACATCACATTGAGCCTTAACCTCAGCCTCATGCAAATCAATAGAGAAACCTTCAGTCTGTAATATGTCTTGAATACCAGAGAGCAAATCCTTGGCCTGGGAAACAACCAAATGGACATCACCAAAAACTGTCTTATTCCAAATATGGAGAGCCGACTTCAAAGACTTAAGCTTAGTCATTAGAACAAACATAAGGCAGCCCAAAACCTTCTGGTTCCATACAGCAATGACATCCACAAGAGATGAATTATCTAACTACATGCTATGAAAACGAAAAGGAGTAGGGAAAGAGATCACCTGACGCTTAGCCAATAAAAGCAAGGGCTGATGATCAGAAGAGACCTTAGTTAGAGTACAACACTCAGTGGAGGACCAGAATGAACACCAATGAAGATTACAAAGGCTTCTATCCAACCGCATTTCAATATGGCGACGTGTACCTCTTCCATTCGTCCAAGATGAATAAAAGATGAATTAGATAAATTAAAGATAGTTGGGACTAAACAATAATATATAATGTGAATTAGGACTAATCAGTCAAAATCTCATAACAAATTAATAATTTTTTTTACAACAAACCATCAATCCATTTTTTTTATTTACACCCTACCCCTATCACCACCACCACCATCCCCACTGCCACCATCTCCACCACTGCCACCATCGCCTCCACCTCCAGCTCCACCATCACGAGAAATCATATAGAGAGAGAAAGAGCGAGAAAGATAGAAAAATAGGGAAAGAGAAAGAGAAAGAGTGAGAAAAAGATAAAGATCGAGAAGAAAGAGATCTAAGAATTTCAGATCTATTTTGACCAGTGAAACGGACCCAAAGGTCTGAACACAACGAATGAAAACGGACTTAATGATCCGTTTATGTACACACGTAACGCACTTAGAAAAACGGACTACTAAGTTTGTTTCATTACACTAACAGAAATGGACTACTAAGTTCGTTTCTATACACTAAGAGAAACGAAATACTAAGTTTATTTATGTACACTAAGGGAAACGAACTACTAAGTCAGTTTCTTTACAATAACAGAAATGGAGTACGAAGTTTGTTTCTGTACACTAAGAGAAACGGACCACTAAGTCGATTTTTGTACACTAGTAGTTTGTTTCTGTACACTAAAAGAAATGGATACTAGTACGTTTCTAGTCTTCGTGTTCAGCCCATCGGGTCTATTTCACTGTAACTGCCAACCTTGCTGGAAACTCACTTTCACCAATCAAAGTCGAAAAAAATGGTCCAATATGTCCTGCTCTCTCTTCTCTTTTAGATCAAGTCCATTAGAGAGAGATCAAGAGAGAGATAGATCTGAAATTTTCATCTCTCTCTTTTCTCTCACTTCTCTCTTTCTCTTTTTTTTCTCTTTCTTTTTTACTCTTTTTTTTTCTCACTCTTTCTCTCAGCTCTCTCTTTATTCTCTCTCGATGATGTAGATGTGGAGGCAGTGGTGGAGATGGTGGTTGTAGGGATGGTGATGGTAGGGGTGGGGTTGTTTAAAAAAAAGAGTTTGTGAGGGTTTTTTTAAAAAAAGAGTTTGTGAGGGAGGTTTTAAAAAATAAAAATTATTATTATTTTATTATCATAGATTAGGATGGCTCATAGTGGGTTCCTAGGATGGCTCATAATGGGATTTTGCTAAACTAGGATGGCTTACAATGTAGGATGGCTCATACAAAAACTTAGGATTCTCTTTAACATCAGTCTTTCGCATATTGAACCCATCGAACTTCTGTAACTTGCTTCATACACAATACAACTAACCAAACAAATCTGAACCATTCTAACCAAGAGTGGGCCTGACAATTCAATAGTTATCTCTGTTTTTATGCTTCCCTCTCTTTTAATTATACCAGAGAGAAGAAGTTCGAAAGTTTGATAGCAATGCACATTTAACAATCACCAAACCAAACACTGGGCGATGGATGCAATGCACATGAGAGTGTTAATTCTTTTATAAAATTCTTGCTCTTACTTCTTCCAATTCGAAAATGTTTTAAGGATACCGGCCCTATAACCTGTCTACATAATCAGGCCGTTATATCCACCACTCAAAAGGATTATAGTAACAAGTTGAAGACTATGTAAAACCATTTGGAGACTAGGTATAGTCTCTTTCTAAAAAGGTGTTGTTGTCATCAAACTGCGTCAGCAGTAGAAAATAGGCCTTATCTCCCCAACCAAAACTCAAAATCTAGTGAGGTTAGATTCTTTGAAAACTAGACAGAAAAATATAAAATTTAATGTTTTGATAAAAATCTAACTCTCTACAGTTTTACACAAAAATTGTGCTAAACTCATACCAAGTGTAGGAATTCTAGGTTTTCCAGCACACAAAGTCCTATTGAAGGTAAGTGGAAGATCAGCTAACTAGTCTTGGAATTAATTGAAACTCACTATATATGAATATCATAGTTAATATAAATACATCAGAAGGCGGAACATCATTTGCATAAACATAACTTAAAGAAACATAAAAAACTCATTCATATGTCATTCATAAGTCATAATATACCAAACTATTCAAACCATGTTATAAATCATTCAAGTATTCTCAACTACTAAGATCAAACTAGACAATAAGTAAACCAATTAATCCATAAAACATGATATCAACCAAATCATAATATCCCATTTTCCCATGTGCTCTATCACTAATCATCTTCTTTTCAAGTGCTTAGAACAATACGTACTTCTAATACTCCAATTTCTTCTTTCTCGAAACTCTAGGCTCTACTTTCGGTTCTTCTTAATTCCCGTGGGGGGTAAAAACGTAGGGTGAGTAAAGCTCAGTAGGTTCAAAACCACAACTCTAAACAATAATAACGAATGCAAGAGTATATTTTATATATATATATATATATATATGTATAGTATAATAGATATAATTATAGTAAGTATATACATTATTTTATGCTTTCTTACCATTCGCCAGGGTTGTTCTAGAAATCAACCACCGTTACTAAGATGGATCCGGATATTCCTCTCATTGGAGATGCTATTAAGGCGAGGTCACTAAGACAAGGTCACTAAGACATTGACGATTAGATATATTTTATAACATCACATTATACCTCTCATTGGAGATGCCACTAAGGCTAGACCACTAAGTCAAGTTGTCACATAAACCATAGTTTATTTTTGAACCTAACATCTTCCACGTTAACTTCATATAGCTTTTAAATCATACTCTCATGATCTAGCAACCTAAAAGCAATGATATTTTATGCATGAAAACCTTTTCAAAAACATAATATTTTGTATAGAAAATAGTTTTTAGAAAACATGATTCGAAGAAAAACAAGAAAAGATATAACTTAAAAATAAGTTTTAAAAGTAGTAGTTATCCCTACCTTTTTTGCTAAATTCCACGAGGCTTTGACTTACTTTTCCTTTATCTTCAAAAACTTCAAGCTTCTCCAAAACTTGAATGGATTTTTCTTCTTCAAAAACTAGTTTGAAGGAAATGAAAAGAGAGAGAGAGAGAGAGAGAGAGAGAGAGAGAGAGAGAAAAAATC
>MVGT01001714.1:0-54612 GCA_002174775.1 Macleaya cordata | reverse complement strand
TGAATGTCGTAGTTATTTGCAGGTTCCTCCTGGTCCTACATCGTTGGGATTTCAGTTGAGTTGAGAAAGAAAAAAATTTTGGGTGGCATTTCTGTGCATACCTTTAGTTTTATTGCTTCCGCTGCGTATTTCTTTTGTATGCACTGTCTATTAGGTGACGAGAGGTCCAGTTTACAGGGGAGACTCTGCCGGATTTGAGTCTCGTTGTAGACTGATGGTAATGTCCCTTGTATTTTGGGTACGGGGTGTTACAACATTGGTTCGAAAAGAAACCCAATTTGAGTTATCTTCGAATTTTTGGAAGTCCATGTTACATACTAAGGGATAGAGAAAATACTGGAAAATTTAACTCTAAAAGTGATGAAGGGATCTTTCTTGGGTATGCATTTGATAGTCGTGCCTTTAAACTTTTCAACAAAAGGACAGAGACTATGATGGAATCAATTAATATGGTTGTAGATGATTCAAGTGGCATACAATCAGAAGACGTAGCTAAAGTTAAAGAAGTACAACCTACTGTCCAAGGGAAAGATGATTCTGAATGTACAACTTCAACAAAATTGGATGAGGTTTCTACTCAATTAGAGACTACTGATGGTCAACCACAAGAGGTAAATCAAGATGAACAGCCTACAGTTGATTAACAAGGTCAACCAATTAGATGGGCTCAAAGGCGCCATAATCAAAAAGATATTATTGGCGAAGTTGAAGCTGGTGTTCAAATAAGGAGACAGTTACAGGGTATAGTGAATTATCTGTGTTATATTTCTATGTATGAACCTACTAATGTGGTTGAAGTCTAGTATAATGAAAATTGGATTCAAGCTATGCAGGATGAACTAAGGCAGTTCACAAGACAAGATGTGCGGTATCTTGTACCTCGTCCAAAGGATACTAATGTGATAGATACCAAATGGATATTCAAGAATAAATATGATGAATATGGTATTGTTGTTAGAAACAAGGTAAGACTTCTAGCTCAGGGGTATACATAGATCGAAGGCATTAATTTTGATGAAACCTTTGCTCCGGTTGCAAGACTTGAGTCCATAAGGTTACTACTGGATGTAGCTTGTCGCTTGAAATTTAAGCTATATCAAATGGATGTCAAAACAACATTCTAGAATGGCATCTTACAAGAAAAAGTATACGTAGAATAGCCAAAAGGTTTTGAAGATCTAGAAAAGCCAAGTCATGTCTACCGATTGAAGAAAGCCTTTTATGGTTTAAAGCAAACTCCTCGAGCATGGTATGGTCGATTGACATCCTTTCTTCTCAGAAAAGGATTTTCTCATGGAGGAGCAAACAAGACCTTGTTCATCAAATGGGCTCTGATACCAATTTAAAAATTCAATATCTCTACGGTTGTTAGATGCAATTGAAAGTGTGTAACTATAAAGCGGGATAAAACCTATAACAATTAAAAAATAGTTCACTGAAATCCAAGTCTAAAACAAAAATCTCAAAATAGAGTATTGACTTATTCAATTCTTAATATATGGAATTAAGAACAAGAACAGAATATTTCAATCTCTAATAAATAAGAAATCTAAACGCAGAGATTTTTAATGACGAGAAAAACCCAAACTAGAAAAAACCCTGGGACCTAGTCCAGTGGAAACAATCCACTAAGTAAATAAGAACTTACAAACCATTACCCACTGACTCAAGACTCGAACTCCACGATCTAATTAGCCGGATGCAATCTCTACTACTCGAATCCACGAACCACCACTTAGTTGATCTCCACACGATGCGTCTCCAACTCAAAATCCACCTAGTCCTGCAACTTGAATAACCACTTGAATCTATGAATGATCAACACGAACTTGAATCCACAAGTTCACAAACTGGAAGTCCAAATGGTATTTCTGATGCTCCCATCCGGGAGAATTTTGCATTCTTTATAAATATCAAATATGAGAACAAGGGGTGAACCAAAATTAGTAAAATGGATAAGGGATGGTTTAAGTTTTACTAAAGGGGTGGATTACCCCTTTCTCTCTCTAAACCCCTTTTCTCTTCATCACCACCACCACCACCACCACCATCCCCCACACCATCCCCTACCCAAAAAAAAAAAAACCCTCCACCATCTCCACCACCCCACCTCCTCCACCATCACCATCATCTACCCAACGTCACCACCACCTTCATCTTTCACCAGCTCACCAGATAGAGAGAGAGAGAGAGTGAGATCGAGAGAGAAAAAGAATAGAGCTGATCGAGATCTAGATAAAAAAAATATATATATTCGATCGATCAACCACAATTAACGACGGTAAGCTTCGAACTGATTTTTATTTAGGTTAGTTTTTTTTTTTTAAATACTAAAGAAAAAGGACAATGTCCTAGCCTTAGTAACCGAAACCTTGGTATAGGGATGACGCTCCCGCTTCGGAACCTCGCGCTCCCGCTCCGAACTACGCTCTGACGCTCCCACTTCGAAGGTATTTTAGAACTAAGAACATTTTTTAATCAGCCGTTCCGACGCTCCCGCTCCCACTTTCGTTCCCGCTCCGACCCGCGCTCTGGTTACTTAGGTCCTAGCATCCAACGACCTGAACAAAAGCAGCCATTAACGCCAGCGAGCTTCTGGTTCGGTCCCTTATTCACTCCTCTCTCCTCTCACCTCCACCCTTTATTTTTGAAGCAGAAGAAAAAAATCGATAGATGGTGGAAGCAGTGGAGGGAGGGGGAAGGAGGAAAGAGAGAAAAACAGACGATGGAGTGAGGAGGAACATGGAGGAAGGAGAACAAAAAAAAAGTTTTTTTTTTTTCACGAACTTCGTTGGGTTTAGTGGCAATGGGTCAACCCTAGGAGGATTGATAAGTTGACGAGTCAAGATTATCAAACCCTAACCCTAACTAGTTTATAAAACGGATCAATTTTTCAAACCTTAACCCTATCCGTTTAGCATTTTTTTTTTAATAAAACAGTGAAACATGTCAAAGTCGACCCTAACTGTTACAGGGTTGAAGGAGTAACGGATCAATAAAATCAAAACCTAACACTATCCATTTAGCTAATGGGACGAGTTAGGGTAGGGCCAGGTGGATCGAACTGAGGTAGGGTTGGCTAGTCACGGGATAAATTGCCACCTCTAGTTGGGATGATGGTGGCCAGCGGGCGATGGAGGGGTGTATTTTCTTATTTTGGTGGGGTATAATCATTTAAAAAGGAAAACTCCCCTCTAATAAAATGAGCTACAAGTTGAATGAGTGGATTTTGGGGTCAAAGCCCATTTAACAAAGCCATCCTATCCATTTTGAATCCAGCACCCTAAAAAAATACCACATTGGACTACCTCAGCTTTATCAAAACAAAACTCACAGAACTTTTCTTTTACTTTTTTTTTCTCCTGATCTAGCAACTAATCCACGTGATATTGATACATACTATTATACAAAAATTTTACAAGAGCAACGGCAGGAGGAAAAATTGAACATAAACCATGAGAAGCATGGCTGTATGGGAGCATCAGAAATACCATTTGGGTCTTAATTCCTCTTCTTTCTCAGTCAACTCTCGATACTCGTACCACTCTCCTCCCGCTTTGCCGATGGGCATAGGAGGCCGAATGAATATCTCAACTGGTTTCGGGACGTGAACAGCCAAATGCAATTCCTCTGCGATTTCTTCAGAACTTAACGAATTAGAAATCTCTAGAGGATTACTTACCGCATCCACTGCTATCCATCCCAAACCTGATATAGCAACATCACAAGCAGGCCTGCCCCAAGGAAGAGAGAAGAAGAAAACTAATGATTTTAGTAAACCCTTGTCGTCAAAATGTAAACAACAAAATTTTTGACACAAACACGAATAGAAAGAAGGCAATTCGAGCAAGAAATTTAATATTGTCACACTGAAAGAAGCTTCATTAATAGGTCTCTGTTGTTGCACCCATTTGTACAAAATCCCAACATTTGTGTGTCAAGAATGCCTAGAAAGATATCTCAGATCATTAATAGAGAAGGAATCAACTATACCTCTTTTGATCTTCAGATTTTATTTGCAATTGCCGCACTGTTTGAAGCCCTGCCCAGTCTGCTATTTGATTCCCAGTTGGAGGTTTCAATGAAACTCCAAGTTCTTTCTGCAAAAACCAAATTTAGATCACAAAGTTTCCAAAAAGAAAGTAGTACATAAAATAGAACAAGCATAATGTATCCACTGCTGGAGATGGAAGTCTGTTTCTTAGCTTGTTACTTGCAGTATTAGTAAGGCCGTTGTAAACTACTTCTCATGAAGACCTATATGGCTATATCCTATCCCAGAACTTGATTGCCAACAGCCTCATAATAACATACATGTTAAAACATTGGACACTACAAATTTTCTAATCGAACCCAGCTAAATGCAAATATTCGCAACAGTTTGTCTATTTGTGTGTGATTCATGCAGGTAATAGCAAATACTTGCATCAATTTGCAGGGGCTAACATGAAAGTAGTGTAAATGTGTTTTTCCATATGCTAGTTTTGTGAAATATGTATTTAATGTTGCTACCAAGAAAATGTAATTTCGGAAGTGCAAAAATTTGCATGATGTGTGAATCACAACAGTGTACCAAGCAGGTTCAATGATTTAATTTTCTGTTTGTTGACCAGAGAGAGAGAGAGAGAGAGAGAGAGAGAGAGAGAGAGAGAGAGAGAGAAGATTTACAAAGATATTGATGAACATTTTTAAGGAGAAAGAACCAATTGAAAGTAGGTACTGTTTTAACAAAGATATGAAAAGCAGAATTGTTACTTGGTAAAATTCATCTGCTTCAACAGTAGGAACCATATGAATTGGCAACGCCTTGGGTCCATAGAATGTTAAACGAGTCGATGGAAGAACCTGCAGTTTCATCCATAATCAGTTGCTTCCATAGAAGACTGTCCAGCACCTACAGAAACATCCTATTACCAGAATAGAAATAGCATAACATAATAAAAACCTTCAGGACATCCACTCTGACAAGCCCTCCCCAAAATATCGAAAACCCATTCAAGTCATTTGCTTCAATTTTGCTTGATGTTCTCTCACTAGAAGCTACCTGGACATCCAAATGCAGAACATGAAAAGAATTTAAAATAGGGGGTTACAGTACAAGTTTTAAGAGATAATGTTAATCGAAGAAAATATACAGGGAAAGATTGGCCTCTGAGACGACTTTGAGGAGCAAGGGCAGGCAGATCTCCTGAATGAACAACTGCTGCTTGCCTATGGTGGAGATGCACTCCAGGTGTGTCGAACAATTTCTGTCATACATTAAGAAAAGCAACGTTACATTTTTGGAAAGACGTCAAGCCCAAGAAATAAATCTAAAATCAGTTAATGACAGATCCACAAACGCAAATAAATGATATTGAAGTTTATCTGGCAACAATATACCCAATATTTTTTTTTTTATTATAGTATATTGTATTATTTGTTTTTCATTCAGTTTGGGTGTACGTAATTTGTAAACTAGAGAATGTGGGCCTAATCTTGTAAACTTAAGTGAGGGACCCATAGTAGTAGTTTCCCCTTATTCCTATAACCAAATACTTAGAAAATCCACCTTATTTAGAAAGCCAACTTGTTTAGGAAAACCTATTTGTGGTGGGTTTATTTTAGTTTCTAGTTTTATTTATTAATTTCATAATAGCTGTTAGGGAGGAGGTATTTTATAAGGTCCTAAAGTCTTCTTCAAAAGTCATTTTATGTTTAGAAAGTGTCCTTGGGTTACAGGATTACTTGGCTAGCAAATTTCCATGTTTGTAGTAGATTTTTGTCCCTTTTGTTAGGAGTTATTTATATAATATGCTCCTAGTACGAAAATTATTAGCTTTTGGAAAAAAAAATATACAACAAACTCATCATTGTTATTGTTGATGTTGATTAATTGACTATTGTGTTTCTTTGATGTATAAGCCAGTGTGTTATTGATTGAAATTTTATGGGTTTCATTTTAATTGGACTTCTATTTGGGCATATGTTTTGGACTTAATTTTAGATTGAAAGTTATAGGTTTGGTTTTACGGTTTCGAGTCATGAGTTGGGATTCAGGTTTATACAGTAACTAGAATTTGGGGAGTTCCAACAAACTGAAAAGCAGAACAATATGTTGAGAATCAAGTAAAAAAAAAATATACAAGAACTAGGTCGAACGCTCTAGAAGTAAAGAGTGTGAAACGGCACTTATTGTAAGTACTGATGAAAAAGCATATTTTCTCATAAACTTACGACATAGATAACTTATAATAAAAATAAAATAAAATAAAATAGAGAACGAAAAAATCCAACATACCCCGCCTCCTAGAAAAGCATCAATCTGGATTGGACCTAAGGTGGTTCCAGGAACAGCAGATTGGATTGGTTTGTATCTTCGTGCTGCTGCCGCTACTGGATCCTTCTGTGCCATCATCTCTAGTTTTGAAACAAGAATTAACCTAATTAAAAATGCACTAATTGATAATCAGAATTCAAAAACATGGCTATTCCTATCTGAGAGAGAAAGGAATGAGAAATACAAACATTTTGTCAAAGAAACATGAGTAGGTATTCATTGACACATATCAATTCAAGCATGGAATGACAAGCTTGTGGGATGACATGGATATGATTCAAGGGCTGATTTTTGGTGAAGATGATCTGTTCACAAAGCACTTAAATCTGGGAGTTCTCAATACCTCACTTGTTAGCATGGATTCAAATGATCATCAGGATTTAGTATGGGTGCATTTTTCTAGCTGGAAGCCTTGAAACTTAGGATCCGACCTTTTAGAGGCTCTACGACAGCAAAAGAAGATTGAGAAAGCTTCTTAATTTTAGCCAAGTGTGATGAGAACTTCTATAACAGGACCTAGTTGAACAACCCTTGGGTATTACTTCATGAAGATCTGGAGGTTTTTCTTCTTTTATTGTATGTATGTGTGGGTGTGCTTGAAGTACAATAATTTTGGAGTTTGTAAAGTTCTTTTCTCTTCTTATTGTTCCATTGTATCATCTTGCATTTCTAGCGGAGGGAGGAAACAAACTTGAGACTACTTTCATAGCTGATTGGGGGCTTGCTTTGCTCATAATGCAATGAGACTGAGCTGTAGTGCAATCTATGTTGTCAAAGGCGCCGCCGGGGCGCCGCCTGGGCGCTAAAAGGCGCTAATTTGTATTTGGCCGCCTCGCCTCTCTAATTTACCGCCCCACAACGCCTTTGAGCGCCTCGACGGCGCCCCGGGGAGCGCCTTGTCTAGGGCGTCGAATGACTTGGGCGTTTTTTGAAGAGAGAGAATAAAAAGAAAGAGAGATTGAGAGAGATAGTGAGTGAATAGATACAAAAGACAGAAGAGATAGAGAGGGAACACAGGCAGTGAACAGAGAGAAGAGAGAGGAACAAATACATACAAGTGAAAAAAAAGATGTCACTTGTATCTCCCCTTGTGGCCGCCGCCATCATCCCCATCCTTCACAACAGTTTTAGGGTTTTTTTGTTTTTATTCCCTTAAGAATCCAAACCGTCACCCTTTAACAATGTAACCCTAAACTAGCTGACTTTAGTTGTCCACTTATAAAAGGCCCAACTTTGAATTCTCCCATTTTGCCCATTAAAATCTAATTTGAAATTCTAACTCACCCTCTTGGGCCCAGCAAAATCTAACTTAAAATTAATTCATTTAAAGCCCAACTTCTAATTTTCCCTCCTCGGCCCATTAAAATCTAACTTACAATTAAATCTTTTAAGCCCACTCACCTCTTTTTAAACATAGCTAAGCTCTAATCCCATCAGAACCAACCTATTACTAGCGCCTCGCCTCGCCCCGCCTCTCCCCTCCTCTCCCCACTAATTTCAGACTCCTCCGCCCCGCCCCGCCTTCCGCCCCTAACAACCTTGAGTGCAATCAAAATTATTACTAGCCAGGGAATGTAGACACACAATGGGATTTGGGAAGCATGTAAATCTTGTTGCCTACTTTCCAATTTCCATTTGATTTTCCTTTTAACTTCTGGGTTCTGGTATTTGTTTGCTTAGATGACCAATGTAAATTTACTAAATGATTTTCATGACCAACAACAGATACATATTTCCTTAACACAATTGAAAAACCATCATCTTGTAAGTTGAAGGAAAATAAATGGAGAGACAATGACTTACTCAGTAGAGCATTGATAAATGCTGATTTTCCAACATTAGCAGCACCCTATATAATCAGAAAAGTAGCCAGTGATAAATGCCCCTCATAGCAAACTCAAAGTAACTTCAAGAAAAACTTAACCATGAAAAGAGATGGACTGTGCAGTTAATGAAACAAACTTCAAAAAAAAAAAGGAGGGGGCGGAAGGAAAACAATAAGAAAATGCATAATCTCTGAATTAAAGAATGCAATTATGTAATATCAGCAGTTAAAACATATTTTCCTTTATCAGACTATAATCAATCCACATGCCCGAAATTAAATGAAGTCAAGTAGCCTACAATGCAATGATAACATTAAATTAGTGAGAACTGCAATTCAAAGACAGATCATGCTCATCAAACTCAAGCTTTGCAGTTCAGAGATTTACTGACCAGAATGTACACATCTCGCCCCTGCACAAAAAGCTTCAGTGTCAGTAACACCATCTTTAACAACAATTCAAGATGGATTATAGCTAAACTTAAGGCCATAATCAGGAAATTCAGAGCTCCTATAATTCAAAAAGAATGAGCAAATCTCCAATAAATTCATGAAAAATGATTGCTGGAAATGAATGCCAATGACTTGAAATGCAAAAGAATTGAAAATGGAAACTCCACTAGGTTTAAAAATTCGAAAAGAGTTTGCCCAGGTAGAAGGTCTGGTAGTCTCAGAATCAAAGATCTTCCTCTCATTAATTCAGCAATACATAGTAAATGTGGAGATTTAGCGAGGAGCGAGAGTTTGCTTGGTCCTCAAACAGCCCCAGATTTGAAGGGTATCTATAAGGTTTGTTCTTAGGTAAAAAATGGAGTGGATGCTCAAGCCTTACTCTGGTAGTTCTGTTTCATTTTGGAAGTATGGAGTTGCTGCACCCTGTTGCAAGACTCATTTCCTCACTATCGTATGGCTGACTATAAAGGCCAACTTATAAGTGAGATGGCAGTACATTGTGATGATGGTTAGCCTTGCAATGTTTGCTTACCATAGCCTCAACAAGTGGGAGAATCAGTCAATTGCTGACCACATTGCCTGGGCCAGACAACCCTCTAGCACCAATGGCAACGACAAAATAATTCTGTTCATACTACCCTAATGGTAATGTTTTTATCAAGTCCCTATACCTAGCTTTGTCACCCAACAATCTAATGATTCCCAGCAAAGAAAATCTGGATCTCATGCATCCCTTCAAATGTCTCCTTGCTTTGGTCAGCCTAGCTTAATAAGATTCTTGTCTGTGATAACTTGAAGAGAGGTATTTCTCTTCCTAAATGATGACCCACGTGCATGAACAATGCTGAGTCGGTCAATCACCTTTTCATTCACTGCCAGCTTGCCTCTAAAATTTGGTCCATCTTCAACTACAAATTTGACTTGCTCAGGTGATGCTAGAAAGCTGACTGGACTTGATCTCATATTGGAATTCTAGGCCTTCATCTCCTGCAGGTACGATATTGTGGGATTCCGTTCTTGCAATTTGTTGCTCAATTTGGAAAGAATGCAACGCGAGAGTACTTGAAGTATATAAAACCAACCTAGATAATCGGTTTCTGTCTAAAGGCTTAGTCTTTTACTGGATAAAGCTTTTGTCGGTGGGTATTGGGTAAAGCCCTTCGATTTGACAATTGGTTTTCAGGTGGTCTGAGCTGGTCTCAATTGATTGTTCACCCTGAGGTGGGTGTGATTATATTTCTGTTCTTGCTCATCTCGAGCTCTCTCAATGTAACTTTTTTCTCCTTCCATTTGTTTTTTATAAGTTCTCTATATAACGATCAACAGAAAATCATTTGCTGCTAAACTGGAACAAAATTATTGAAGGAGTTTGTCTAGCCTGTACCGAAGGAGTTCATAACTCCACATAGGGTCCAAACTAACTTTATTGAAAAGGTGCTTCTATGTACAATACAGATGGGAATTGTGGATATCATACCAAAATAGAAAAGGTGATTTCAATGATCGTGTGATTACCAATTCTAATGAAGGGGAAGTGAAAACACTTCAAAAAGATCAAAAAGTTAAGGAGAACTTCTTGCATGCAGTTTTGGTGTAGATGTGTAGTGAAACTCAACATATGCCATTTGATGCCCATAAACTGTTATAGATTCCTGTTGCAAACTTGTTCTTTAATTCATCGTACTAAGGAGACTGTTAGAAGCTGTCTCATTATACTCTCTCATATCCTTGAGGGAGCCAGTTTAGCTCCTTATGAGGAAAATACTTTTCCTTGAACTTGTAATTTCCCTTTGTTATAATTAATATATGTACTCACTAAACAAAAATTATATCAACCTCATAAAGAAAATCAGGTGGAGTTTTTTATTCTTTAAAAAAGATACTCGATTACTCGTATACCGACTTTTTTGGCCCAAGGAGTGTAGTTTCATTGTCATAAGATAAAAACTGATCTAGAAAACAACGTCCAGTGGCTGATCAAACCTACTGTCATATGCTAAGAAAACAAGGTACTGTCCAAGTATAATAAAACAATATGGTTCCATAAGAATATCCAAGTTCATAATTTTTACTATTGGATGAGAATAGATGCTGGAACATAAAACTATAGGTCATTGCATGAATCTTTCAATTGAAAATCAACAAATGAAGTGTGAAGCGTAAAAACCTTTTTAAGTCATGAACTACATAATCAATCAAACCTTCTTCTCGATTTGAATCTGTGATGCAACTCCAGCAATTCCCACCAACGACTTTGAACTGGTCAAGTGGACACTAACAACGCTGCAAGGAATAACTTACTGTCTTAAGATGCAAAGCTTCTAGTATTTGTGAGAAATAATATCAGAGCATCTTAAATATATCAAAAGAGACACAGATAAAATAAAAAATAAAAGAAAAAAATATATATCTGGATTAGTGAGCACATGAAGATGCAGTTCGTGAATGAATAACAAGAGAATCTGTACAGATCTAGGTGATGATGAGCATGACCACAACCCAACTACAAACAAGATACCATACCATAAAGTTGTGCCTCAAATGGCATTTTGTGATTTGAATTGTTGGATTTTGATCTGAATCAGTCCAAGGTTTCTGGACAGCTAAATTCTGTCTGAAATCACTTGAGAACTGAAGATAGTTTAGATTATTGATTCAAATCATGCAATTCACTTGATCCTTGAGATTCAACCCAATACAAGTATACAACAAAATATTTACAGCAAAGACGCACTTTGGATTGCAAATCCCCTTTCCTTAGTTAATTCCTTTTCACTCTTTATAGAGAAAGGACCTAAAACCATTCCTCTTCTTTTTCCTTAGACGACAAAATGATGACGTCATATCTGATCAAGAGCTTGCTGGAATCATCTTCTTCATTTTATTTTAGTTTTTGAAAAGTAGCTTGCTGGAATCATGTCCCGTTTGTTTGAGACTTGTATCTATAGAGCAACACTGGTGACCAGGAAAATTGGAAGCGTAGATGCAAAAAGCATGGATCACCTTAGGTAATAGTGTCATTTTGTATTAGCTATAGGGAGGAGTGAGGCACCACTGGAGTCAGATGTTGGATTTGGTTGGGATTGTTTCAAAACATATATGTATCTATGTGAGACATTAGAAAGAGAAGAGAGTGGAAACTGTTAGTTCTTATGCTTGAGTGTTGGCTAATTTCGTTTTAAAACCATCTCAATCTAAGTCTATGAGTCAAGTTTGTTAATGATACTTTCATAATCCGAAGTATAGGTACTTATAGTTGACGATTTGTTCATGTCTTGGGAGTTGGGGATACATTGGGTTCACTTAGTGGCACTCCTCAGAAACCTTGAACTAGGTAGTTAGAATTTTGAATTTCGGATAGACTGGCGGCTAAGAGAGGTTCCCTTGAGTGCTTATTTGGATGGAAGAGGGTTGGAATGGGTGAAAATCTAGTTTTAACCACAGCCTTGGAGGTTCAAACTATGAGTGGGTGACTCCCAACAGATTTTTATCTAGGTCCAAACCGTATGTGTGTACTCTCAGAGCATCCATAGTGGGGACCGTAGAATTTGGAAACTTGTAGGGTATTTTTACCCGAATTGACAACATCTGGAAATTAAACCCACACCGATCCAAAAAAAAATGCATTTTTGAGCTAGGCGTAGGCCCATGCCTAACCCATTTGCAACTTTTTTTTTCTCACCAGATGATTTGTAATTTAAAAAACAAAAATAAAAAATAACTTGGTGTGGGGGTTTGGTTGCGCCCAACGTTGGATGTGTGCTAGGCCCCACACCAAGCATTGGGTGTGCGCCAGTTGTCCCACCCTGCTATTTTTCAATTTCATATTTGCATCTTGTCAAATTTACAATAGATGAGCTCCTTGTATAGTAAAAGTGGAAATTTTTTATACCACTGCAGGAGGAAAAAAAAATGGATATTTGCAAATAAATCTCCCCACTGTGGATGCTCTCATAGAAGAGGAGAATGGGTGAAAATCTGGTACTGGTTTGAACCACATCTGGGTGGTTCAAACTCCTATTGAGGCAGTTCAAACTGCATGGATTTTTTGTTTTTAACAACCCACTTTTATCTATTTTGTGACTGGGCTACCTGGCACTTCTCCCAATCACTATTATAAGCTCTCTTAAGGCCATTTAAGGTGTGAGTAAGGTAATTAAAATTCTCCAAGTGATATCTCAAATCTTTTTTACCTCTCCCCTTCCTACATTGTCATATCTCTCGAGAGATCTTGCTCATGGAGGTTAATCAGCTCAATTTAATCTGCCCTGTATTATCTCTCTTCTTACATAATCTAGACCTAATCTACAAACTCTAACTTCATCAAATAAGAGTATAGATCTTGCTTGAGAGTGAAATTGCTTCCAAAACCGCAACCAAACAATTCTAGCTTGATCAGTTCTTGATTGCAGGTTAAAGTGAATTACCCATTTAGTTGAATTATATCATTTTTTTATAAGGAGTGAATAATATCAACTATAATTTGGATGTAACTGATCTAAGCTGATTAAATCAATTCTATCGTTGTTGATATTTCCCAAATTTCTGTGTAGATTTAGTGTTATTTACATGCCTGACAAGTCATTTTCATATCCATAGTCTATACCAGTATACCATGACTCCCACAGAATTGTGATCAAGTGTTCAATTCCTTTTCCTAAAACATGCCTTTAACATAATGCTTCCAAAAGTTACTACTGTAGAAATGTTTAGAAAGTCATGCCATGTTAAGTTCTTCAAAAACTGCAAGAAATACAAGAACATAGATGATGAGAAGGGTCGTGCAAGGATCATAACTCATAACTACTTACTTAAGCTTCTTCTTTCTAGTGGCCTCCACAACCCAATCACCAACACAATTCAGATCAGTTCCTTTGGGGAGGAGATCAACCTTGACGGAATGAAAGTAAAAGTTCTTAGTGAAGCCTAACTAGAAAAGTAAAGGGAAAAATACAATAAGTTCTTGTTAGGATGAATACCTTAGTTACAACTAATATAATAGGATTTGCACCAGCAAGATCACGTATTCGTGCCAAAAAACTACCATTAAAATCAACAACATCAACCTGCATATGATTGTGAAAAAAAATAAAACAGGAATGTCAATATAAAATTATAAACCAATATGGCAGTTGAATCCAAACGGTACAGTAATGGTATGAGCTGTGTTTCTCACAAGGCTTAAATGATATGTCAAGAAAAAGAAAACAAGAGCAAAATGAAGGATATTTCGCTAGGCAAGCAGAATTGCTGAGGAAATTTCCAATCTCTTGATATTTTGCACTACTAGCCACAAGCCACCAAGCAAAAAATTCTACATTTATTTAGCAAAAAAATTCAAATTATTTGTGACAAATGCCACTTCATAAGCCCTTGAGAAGTTCAATTTCATACTCTTATTTCTTCTTTCTAACATAGCATTCGACCATGTTTAGTAATGGAAAAAGGAACTACAACAAGGAACTAAGACAAATTGGAATCTAGCTTCATTACCACCTATGAGCTCTAGTTAAGAAAAAGAAAAAAATATATTTGGTATTAATTATATGGTATTTCAAAATTCCACCTCTCAAAAGGAAACACATTAAAACTTAGTTGCGGGAACCTTTACCATTATGCTACTCTAGATCTACTCCTATTCAGAATCTTGCTCCATTCCCACTCCCACTTCCTGAAATAGAGCAATACAATACTCATGTAACAGCTGCTCCTTACTCCTACATCTATCCTTATATTTTGCAGATAAGCATCAGACAATTTGGTTCCACAAGCTCTAAGACTAACCCAAGCGGATGGAAGTGCACGTTCGTGAAACATGAAATGAAAGGTTAGTACAGAGAACATATAAAGCTATCACATTGTTAAGGATAAGCACATAATGTGTTACTTCCAGATTCCAAAATTTGGCCAACCATCTAATGATTCTTATTCTATGTACAAAGAGGACTCATGTAATTAAAACTAATCGTACACTATTACTTCTTGGAAAAAACACAAATGAATCCACCCACGTCCAGTAATTTCACCAAATTTAATTCCACCCCACATCATTTAGTTGAACTCTCCTCCATTTGATCAAGAATGGTTTATCCCTCGCTGAAACTTGGAATAAAGTAACATTGATATTCAGACCTTAAAAATGAGAAAATACTTGTCAATTCAATGAAGATCGCACTTCTTGTTTGTCTCGAGTCCGACGAAAAAAATATAAGTCCTAACCAATCTACTGCAAATATTTATTTCTTCAGTTACAAAGAATAAACATATATAGACCCAATTTACCTACTGCATTATTTATTCCCAAACATTGTAATAAAGAAGATTAGCAATTTACCAATTTAACGATCAGTGCTTTCTCATGGCGCAAATGGGATAACTTATCACGGAGCTCTTCTGCGGAAACAAACTGTTTCCCGCCAGAATATCCACCATTTCCACCAACAGCAGTTATCATGTGGCCATGAGATAATAGTTTGCACCTCCCACATAGCACCGTCCTTAACTGGCGGTGCCTCTTCTTCTGCACCCAAAATCAATCATTTCTCATTATAAATCTCACAATTTTCCAACCAGTTTTGCAGATTTTTAACAGAAATTCAAAAACCAATCAATCCCTAATCTCTAATTCTGTATTGCAGAGAGAGAGAGAGAGATGTTAATTTGACATTTTTCCATTTAATTGCAAGAATACAAGATATAGGTAAAGCAACCAGAGACAGATTACTGCCCCAAGAGAAATGAAACACTTGGGTTCATTTACAGAGAACCCAACAGATGTTTTATATATAAAGATAGAGATAGTATATATATATACATAGAGAGATATACATAGAGAGAGAGAGAGAGAGAGAGAGAGAGAGAGAGAGAGAGAGAGAGTACCAGTTCATAGGTCTGTAAATCGACATAACCCGGAGCATCCACTTCCGAAGTCTGTAACGGGGCACCACAACCGTAACAATTAGCAACAGAAGTTGAAATTGAACTTTTTGGTTTCTCTCTCTTCTTCTTCTTCTGCTTCTTATTTGTTGAGAGAATGAGAGCAGCATCAGCAATGGATTGTTGATGTGAGAGGAAGAGATCACCGCGTGTTGGTGCAGCAGCACCATTCCCATCAATTTCTGTGGTAGAGATTGAAAAATTTGTTGAAGAAGAGACTTGTCTTTGATGTTGGCTTTGCTGTGAATCTGTGGTTTTACAGAATATGAAAGTGGGTTTCAGAGGATTGATAAATTTGAAGGGGAAATTGTTAGGGCTAGGGTTTGGGTTTGTGAGCTTGTTAGGTAGTGAGAAAGGAGAGAGAGAAATGGAGAGTGTGAAGAGCGATTTAGGCGCCATTGTTAGGCCGTTGAAGGTTCCTTGTTTTTGCAGTTCACACTACTGCTGACTACTTTATTATTAGATAAGTAGTAGTAGAGAACCGCATTGACTCGGCCGAGTCATCTGAGTATCCGCCAAGACCACTGGGTCAAGTTTCCCTACTGGTTTGAAGGGTGATTCGCTGGTCAAACTGACTTGTGTCACGGTACGTTTGTTTGGCTATGCGTATACCGTGACACAGCCGGTGGGCTGAATGAATATGCGTGGCACAGAGGTGCGCGCGCATGAATATGCATGACTGAGCCGGTGGGCCAGTTGAATATGCATGACTGAGCCGGTGGGCGAAGTGAAGCTTCATGGCACGGAGGTGCTATGTTGTGAATATTCGGGGGCGAGCCGGAGGGCTTGGCGAAGCTTCAAGGCTTGGAGGAGCTGCGAAGTGTATATTCATTTCATGGGCCGAAAAAGAGTATGATTGGTCTCATGATTTGATGTTTCCTTTTGGAAGTGGCAAAAAGGTAAATTTAGCTACTATAGGGAGGGGTCCCCGACCTCCCTGCTGCACCTTCGGGTGTAGCTTAATTGGGTATTCCACGGAGCAACCCGTGGGCCGGGCCATGCTTAGCCAGAGGGCTATGCGTTGGTTTCCTTAGTCGTAGGAGATGGCTTAGGATTGTACACGCAGGAGGTGGTACAGCGGCATTCCTAGAATGCCTAAGGGTCCTATGCGTGCTAGACATCGAGTCGACAGTACGCTTGGCCTGAAGCTTCTTTGGAAGGACCGAGCTGTCCGAGATGTATATCTTGGTGTGCTTATGGGTATGCTTGGCATGCTTTGTGTTGAGCTATCCGGGGTGGTGTAGCACTGTGTGGCATAGTAAGGGGTGAGCTATGCCTAGATCATTGGATGCTAGTAAGTTGCAGGCTAGCGTTATCATGTTGCTATACGGTAACCTTATAGCCAGGATGGACCTCGCATATGCGTATGCTTGGTTGGAGCCTCGATGCTTCTTGACAGGTGAAGCTTATGACTGTATGGGCAGTCCGAGTAATGTCGGCTTGGCCAGGTGGACGGCTATTCTCAGTTACCTTCCCGGTACTGTGGAGACAGTGAATCCTACCTGTTGGACGAGTGTCATAGGACACGATGAAGTGACTCGTAGGCCGGCATATGAGCGTGGCTCGTGTTGGTTATTCCGCTGTGCATAATTGGTGCAAGATGACCTGATGGTCTTGAGTTGAACCGAGATGGTTTGTGAGGCTGACTATGGACTAGGAGGGAGTCTGTAGTGCCGCACGGGTAATCGGTAATATGAATTTCCGCTGCGTGACCGCGTATATTGCTGGTCGACCGATCCGACCGTGACATTTGGTATCAGAGCAGAAGTTGCTCGATGTTGAATATACAACCTCTGATTCCACGAAGTTGGCTTAGATGCATATTCGATGAGCCAAAGAGAGCAGAGGACTCAGAGCTGGAATGTTGGTTAATATACATTCTCTGGTCCAAGAGTAGGACAGAGCTTTGCTTCCGTTGCATATACATATGATGGTAGCTTCTTGTCCGAGAGATGAGATGGACAGAGTTTGGCATATGGTGCTACTTGGTGTTGCTATATTAGTTCTCTGATCCATGGTGTTGGGTGCAGAGCCGTGTACATGGATGCCTTGAAGACAAGCAGAAGCCATTGTGAATATGTGGGATATTCAAGCATGGTGTTAGTGTTGGATTGGCATATGCGATGTCTCTGTTCCAACGGAGCTTGCATCAGAGTGAGTTGATGGTGCAGCTTGGTGTTGCATATGAATCTCTGATGCTTGTTGGAAGGTAGTATCAGCTGAGTATGCTTGGATGGGTGCATTTGCTCTATGAGGAAGACACAATGGTGTTGGAGTAGGGGATGTGACTCAGTATATGAGACAGTTGATGCTAGATCAGTGGTGCCAGTTGCAAGAGTGTTACTAGATGTAGGTGCCTCTGAGTTCGGGTGAATATTCAGGAGCACGTATGCTTTGGGTAGTAGTTCAGTTGGCCCGAGATCACTGACTACATATGCTATGGACGGAGATGGCATCAAGGTCTATGGTGCATTTGAGATGTGGATTCTGTAGGGACAGATTCGCGTGGAGCTTGAGTTGTGGGTAAACCGTGTTGGCTGAGGCTTTGCTATATGTCGATGCGTACTACAAGATCTGTAGGTGGAGATCACATCTAAGCTTACAGTGCATTGGAGCGTGAAGTCTGAAAGAGTTCAGATCACGATGGTGATATCGTGTAGCTCACTTGGTGCGACACTATGAGCTATACAGAACCGTTGCGAAGACCATATCCGAGCTACGGTTCATTCAGAGATGGTGAGTCTGGATGAGATGAATAGCAGTTACTGTGAAGGGTGTATGCTCAAGAGCAGTATTTGCAAGAGACAGTGTTCAGAGGAACACGACCCGGAGAAATCCAAATCTTTTATGTTCAGTGCGTGTCTTGATGGCTCCAAGTGAAGGGGGCAGTCCCAAGAGTATGTTGACAGTGGTCAGTGGTGCAGTACCATGTAGTTCTCAGAGGAGACTACCATGCTCAAGAGTAGTGGCATCGGAGACAGCACATCCTTATGGAACAGCACAGTGAGGTGCATTGTGGCGCGGTGGCGCATGAGTGGCTCTTCAGAGGAAGGCCAGCACAGAGGTGCATAGTGAAGACCTTCAGTGGAAGGCATATGCACATGAGAGTGCAGTTGAGGCGCAGTGGCGCATGTTGATCCTTCAGAGGAAGGTATATGCACAGAAGGTGCAGTTGTGGCGCAGAGGCACGTGATGATCCTTCAGAGGAGGGACAAGCACATGGATGCGACAGTAGACCTTCGGAGGAAGGCATGTATATGTTCAGAGGGGGCAGTGTTGGCGCAGTGGCGCGATGGTAGGCGATCTTCAAGGGAAGAGTCGCACGAGTTCAGGAATGATTAGTACTCGGGGTGAGGCATGGTTGCTCAGGTACTGGAGTACACTTGAAGCTTGAGAGCTTGGCAGAGGCCAATGGGGTGCAGTCCAAAGGGGATGCACACATATGGGTTCAGTGGAACCATATGAGAATGTTTGCGGTGAAGGCGCAGACTGAGGTACTGGAACACAGCAAGGTGCTGAATGAGATGACCATCAAGCGAGTTGAGTGGTCAGTGTACGCACAGAGGTGCATTTGGTGGAGCTTTCCAGAGAGGGGAGAGCGCATGAGTTGTGTTGCGGTGCTTGCACTGCGATGCACATGGCAAGATCCTTTGTAGCCGAGGTGAGCGCTACATTGTGGTCGAGATGCTAACTCAGGGCGAAGCCAGTGGATGGTGAGGTGCTAGAGTTTCATGGAGCTTGTGGAAGCTATGGTGAAGACTCAAGATGGTCAGGTGAACAAGAGTAGGGGAGCCTGTGATGAGTGAGTGTCAAGAGTGGCACATTTGCGGCAGCGAAGAGTCGTTAGACCGTTTAGCATCAGAGGATGCATAGAGGTGTAGCTTGATGGGGGGATCAAGTACACGTTGAGGTGTAGCTTGGTGAGAGGACCGAGTACATTGGTGTAGCTTAGTGGGAGGACTAAGTACACATGAGTGAGCTGAATCAGTTGAGGAAGCTCAGATGCAGAAGATTGAACATCAGTGGATGTATTTGGCTAGTGAGCCATAGAGAATGCTTTGGGAATGACTTGCGAGTCCTGTCTTGCGAGACAGTATCAGGCTATGTGTAGCCATTGGTGACACGGAGGTGTCGTTGAGCAGATGAGAGTACATTGTTGCCGGAGTCGAGTTCAGCAAGAATGTTGGGCGAAGTGTAGTTGTTCCGTATGTGACAGAGGTCAGGGGCAGCACAGACACAAGGCGTCAAGTCAGAGAGAGTACTTGATTGGAGACCGGAGCATTGGTACGAAGTCTGGAGGTGTGCCATGAGTTTAGTCGATGAGGGCATTCGACCGAGCGAGTGGGGGAGAATGTCACGGTACGTTTGTTTGGCTATGCGTATACCGTGACACAGCCGGTGGGCTGAATGAATATGCGTGGCACAGAGGTGTGCGTGCATGAATATGCATGACTGAGCCTGAGGGCGAAGTGAAGCTTCATGGCACGGAGGTGCTATGTTGTGAATATTCGGGGGCGAGCCGGAGGGCTTGGCGAAGCTTCAAGGCTTGGAGGAGCTGCGAAGTGTATATTCATTTCATGGGCCGAAAAAGAGTATGATTGGTCTCATGATTTGATGTTTCCTTTTGGAAGTGGCAAAAAGGTAAATTTAGCTACTATAGGGAGGGGTCCCCGACCTCCCTGCTGCACCTTCGGGTGTAGCTTAATTGGGTATTCCACGGAGCAACCCGTGGGCCGGGCCATGCTTAGCTAGAGGGCTATGCGTTGGTTTCCTTAGTCGTAGGAGACGGCTTAGGACTGTACGTGCAGGAGGTGGTACAGCGGCATTCCTAGAATGCCTTAGGTTCCTATGCGTGCTAGACATCGAGTCGACAGTACGCTTGGCCTGAAGCTTCTTTGGAAGGATCGAGCTATCCGAGATGCATATCTTGGTGTGCTTATGGATATGCTTAGCATGCTTTGTGTTGGGCTATCCGGGGTGGTGTAGCACGGTGTGGCATAGTAAGGGGCGAACTATGCCTGGATCATTGGATGCTAGTAGTTGCAGGCTAGCGTTCTCATGTTGCTATACGGGAACCTTGTAGCCAGGATGGACCTCGCATATGCGTATGCTTGGTTGGAGCCTCAATGCTTCTTGACAGGTGAAGCTTATGACTGTATGGGCAGTCCGAGTAATGTCGGCTTGGCCAGGTGGACGGCTATTCACGGTTACCTTCCCGGTACTGTGGAGACAGTGAATCCTACCTGTTGGACGAGTGTCATAGGACACGATGAAGTGACTCGTAGGCCGGCATATGAGCGTGGCTCGTGTTGGTTATTCCGCTGTGCATAATTGGTGCAAGATGACCAGAAGGTCTTGAGACGAACCGAGATGGTTTGTGAGGCTGACTATGGACTAGGAGGGAGTCTGTAGTGCCGCACGGGTAATCGGTAGTATGAATTTCCGCTGCGTGACCGCGTATATTGCTGGTCGACTGATCCGCCCGTGACACTTGGCACTCCCATATGTCAATCAAACAGTCTGGAAAAAGCCACAAAACTAACCATATAACCCGCCCACCCTGCACTCAGAAATGATATTTGGACTGACGGTTTTACAAAAGTGGTGTGAGACGCTTATGTGGCAAGGTGGGACCAACCACTTTACCCCTCCCAAAAGTATTTTGAAGGGGTTTCCAACGTACATGGCAGTAGGACCGACCATACCACATAAGCATCGGGCACTGCTTTTGTAACTTGATCGGTCCAAACAGCATTATTCCCCTATACTGGACCGCACCCATCATTTTCCAAAGTGAGCTACTAAGTTGATTAAGAATTAGGATGTGCATACAAGTTCATTCACAGTTCATACAATATAATGGGATTACAAAGTTTTTGTAGAGCCCACATAAAGATAATTTAGGGCTAGATACAAGGATTATTAGAATAGTAGATCAGCCTATCACAGTTGTAGATCAGGCTATGATGACTATAGGCTGCAGATCCAGCGACGGCTATTACAGCTACTAATGATCTTGCCATATCTTTTATGTCCACACCTATATTATTCCTTATGTAACATGTTTAGAAGTGTTTGCATATGGTTTTATCACCAAGTTGTAATCTCCCACAACTAATCATCTAGTTGTAATTGTAATCCACTGATCAATATATAGCTTATTGGGAGTGCTAATCAACCGAGCCACCAGGTTTGAGAATAAACTGGGATCCCTGGATGTAGTGGCTAGTGAATCACTGATCAAAGAGCAAATTTTGGAGAGATTCTTCATCGATCTAGTGGATGGTGAAACACTGATCAAAGAGCGAGTAGCAGCCAAGTTTAATGCTTTGGTGGGATCCACAAATGTAGTGGTTGGTGAACCATTTCTTCTTCTTCTACGAAGATTCGACAAAAACGAGCTTGGATGAAATACTGAACAAGATTTGGCAAACGAATACAAAGGTCAAAGGTTTTATTATTAATAAAGTCAAAGGGGCTTTCTCTGTGGATGTAGGTCGACGATCAGACCGAACTACGTTAAATCCTTGTGTCTATTTCTCTTTATTTTAGATTTCTCTCAATCTAAAATTAATAAGGATGTTCCCCACATCATATATAACATCTTAATATAAAATCATCTTGTTTTAAAAAATAGGATAAATGTTATCTTGAACTTGATCTGAGGCATCAAAAGTAAGTGAGGAAGTAGATGGAGTTTGAGCAAAATTTAGGTTAATCCGAGTGGTGACTATAGGAGATGGGTTTTTTTGGAGAAAAACAAGTTTGATATTCTCCACACCATATAGATTATCCTCATATAAAATCACCTTGTGAAAGGTCCTTTACGTTTGTCAATGTTCATAGTGAGACAATGAACTCAATTGTAAGTCCATGCTTGAGTTAGAGTTAAAGTTTATCCTTCGTGCAAACTCATACTTCATCGAGAATCGAAGAGAAAATATGCCATCGGACTCAACTCGCCATCGGAACTCACCACATGTTGGTAAGTGACCTTGATTATCATTCATAGGTGGTTAGAATGTATTAGGACTTGGCCTCATATGCTAAGATGAACTTAGAACTATTTAGAACATCTTTTATGTCCATTCTAGGCACTTCAGCAGGGTGGTATCGATACCCACAAGGTGAGTATCGATACTGGCCTGCTAGTATCGATACCCATTTAGCTAGTATCGATACTCCTTCACACTGAGTGAGTATCGATACTAACCTAAACCTAAAAATAGGTGATATTTCAATTGGTATCAGAGCTTAATTCACCATTTAGGGCTTTGCATCCCGGTGAGATCCTTATAGTGAAATATGGAAGAAAGTTTCGTGAACAAACCTCCATTGTTTAATAGCAGCAATTATGCGTATTGGAAAGCACGCATGAGAGCCTTCCAAAGCTCTATAGATGAAAGAGTTTAGATGGCTGTAGAAGATGGTTGGTCCCCTTCAACCACGACCGCCAGAATTGATGGCGTTGCTGTGACTAGACCCAAACCGAGGGATGAATGGACCTCGGATGAGATTCAAAGGTCACATATAACAATAAATGCCTAAATGCCATTTCAATGCCGTTACGCCCGATGAGTTTCGGAGCATATCCAATTGCCTTGTGGCCAAAGAGGCATGGAAGATATTAGAGGTCACACATGAAGGTACCCGGACCTTCAAAGTTGCAAAGTTGCAAATGTTGACAACTCAATTCAAAAATCTTCGAATGGAGGAGAATGAGACCTTCAACGAGTTCTATGAAAAACTCAGGGAGATTGTAAACAACACATTTTCCTTAGGAGAGACTATTTCCAATGCCAATATAGTTCGTAAGGTCTTGAGATCTCTCCCAAGAGATTTGAAGCTAAGATTACGACTATTGAGGAGAGTAAGGATATTGATGCTCTTCTACCTGAGGTACTTGCAGGAAATCTCTGGGCATTCGGATCAAACTTCCGCTCTTCAAAGAAGTCAGAGGATATAGCTTTTAAGGTTGCCAAGAAAGCTAGTAAGTCAAAAGACAAGAAATTGATTTTCTCACAAGGAAATTCATGAAGCATATGAAAAAGAAGAATGGAAGATTTCAAAAATTCGATGAGAAGAACTCTTCCTTCTCAAAGTCCAAGCCTTATGAAGAAAGGTTTGAGAAGAAGAAGAGTGATGATGATCAATGTTTTAAGTGTTAAGGATTTGGACACATGACAAACATTTGCCCAAACAAGAGAAGCTTCGGAGACTCTAGGGGCAAGAAAGCGATGAATGTTACTTTTGATGATTTATCGACGAATTCCGACTCTTCTCATGATAATGAAGAAGCAATGAAAAAAACTATATTGCCTTCACTGCTTCACATAATTCCTCACATGAACAAGTGGAGGACGAAGAAAATGTTCAATCCTCAAGTGAGGAAGAAGAGAGTGAAGATGATTTCCACGAGGAAGAATTATTCTCAAAAATTCTGAAAAATAGTAAGAGCTTGTCAAAGTCTAACAAAGAGCTCAAAATGAAGATTTCAAGTCTTGAAACTGAGAAGAATTATCTAACTCTTCAAGTGGAAGAAGCCTTCAAGAGATAGGAGAAGGACAAAGAGATTCTTGAAGGAAAAGATAACGAAATCAAATTTCTCAAGAATGAGCTTGTGGTGGCTAATAAGAGAGTCACATCTCTTCTTGAAGAGATGAAAAGAGTGAAGGATGAGCTGCAAGAGTCCAAGGAGATGCTCATAAAGTTCAGTCATGGGTCAAATAACCTTGTGTCAATGTTAAAAGGATCGAAGAATTCGGGTGACAAGAAGGGACTCGGGTTTGATCCAAGTAAGGTTGTAAGCACTTCAACATCGATGACCTTTTCGAAAGCTAAGACTCCTCCTCCTCCACGAAAGAGAGTAGTTAAGCAAGCCGACAAACAAGCTACAAAGCAAGTTGGCAAGCAATAAGCTCCAGAGAAAATTGCCAAGTTGCAAGCCAAGATAAGAGGCATTAAGAAAATGCCTCAATGTATCTACACATGCTCATATTGTGGATATCAAGGTCACTTGCAAAATACTTGCAAATTCTACTTGGAAGACCTCCACCGTTCTCAAAGAGAAAAGGACTTGCTCAAGAAGTTCAAGCTACTTCAAGATAAAATAAGAGCCTTGACTGGAAAGATTGGGAGACTTGCAAATCCCAATAGCAGTAGAACAACTTATGGCAAGAGACCATATATCAAGAAGCAAGGCAAGAGGACCAAGGTGAAGTAAGCCACCTCACCCAAGTCAAAGGTTGAAGTTCTAAAGAAGAAAGAGAAGTTGGTGTGGGTGAAGAAATGAGTTGACAATATTGAACACCCGTCAACTCAAGTGGGCAAGGCTCCACATCCCCAATGACATTAGTGGGGATGTAACCATCAGTATTGAATGAGGTAACAAGCTATAGATACTGTATATTTTGCTTGCAGTCTTGACTGATTTCGAGCCAACCAATGTCTTTGAATCCCTCTCAAGGTGTTTGGTTTTTAGTTACTTGACCATATGTGTTGAAATGTTTTATTTTGATTATGGTTATTGGTTTCTCTTGGTTCACATTGGTGGTTTCCCTCAGAGAGAAACCCGATTCTTTTGATGAATTTCGTGTGATTATGCAGAGATCTTCTAAGAAGAATCAAGCTTTTGATCAACAAGCAAGGTGCATATTCCTTTGGTTTTAAATCTTATTCAAAGAAAAGGAAGAGAGACAAGACCAAGAAAGTTGTTATATTACTTATTTGTTGTTGTTCTCACTCCTCCCTTTACGTTGACTGCATATTTTGTTAGGGAAATTGAGTGGGTGCTCTACTAGCTTACATTTTGCAGTAATATGCATTCTAGCTTATAAAGTATGTACTTGTAGAGAAAGTTCCATTGCATATGAATATATTTTTATATCTACCAAGTATCATACCTTACACCATGTTTATTCTTTTTGGCAAATCATTTTGCAACATGTGTGTATTTTCCTATGCTTGTTATCTTGTATCTTTATCAATTTTGAATAAGTTATATAAACCTTCATTATTGATTGAGAAATAGGCTACTGCACAAGTGGTGACTACTGATGGTCAACCACATCAAGCAGAATACTTTCTGCAAGTTTGTATTCTCACTCTTCCCTATATTACATTCATATGTCTTTGGGTCGAGTGTTGATGCATGTTGAACCAGACTAGCTTTAAGATTCAATCTTGTTAAAGATCTGGTTGAGAGTGTGTTTGCATGAATTGATTCATTGTATATATTTGTGCATGCATGTTTTTTATTGTGCATTAAGTTGATATTTGACCTATCTAAGAATATGCACCTTATCCGTTGGTTTTTGAAGCCTGGATAGTTTCACATATTGTGCTTCTTTTTCTTATCATACCTCTAATTCACCTTAGCTAGATTTGATAAATTTTGTAGTGTGTGACTTGTCATGTACTTACCTTCCACCATACTTAGTTATTATTTATCTAACTACCTACCTGTTGTCTTTGGAGCAAATACAAAAGCTAGTTAGATATTTATTCTGATGGTCGGTTGGTTTGTATATGGGTTTTCTTGCATTATCTTTCTCTGTTTATCCTTGTACTTTTAATGTCTCTATCCTGTCTATGTGTGACAAAAAGGGAGAGAATTGTGTGTTTCTGACTTTGCAAGGGGACTACTATGTGATGGGTGATATATCACATAGGGGGAGAGATTCTTGTAAAACTCATCAAAGGGGAGAGTAAGCTTCTTGACTATTTATATTCATGTTTTCCATGATTACCTTTATGTGTCTTGTAGACATGTGCAGAAAATAAGTTAAAGACATCTCCTAGAGTATAATATCTCTATCTGTTTGACGGAATGTGGTCTTTTACCTTTCATTGGGACTTATGAATAGGTTTTATCCGAAAATTGACAAAATAATACTCAAATGCAAGGGAACTCTCGGGTATGGACTTTGGTACACCAAGGACATTAACTCTGAGATTTGTGCTTACTCCGATGCTGGTTGGGCTAGAAATATGGATGATAGGAAGAGCAAGAAGCAAGACTCTCAATCCTTATCCACAACCGAGGCAGAGGATATCGCGGTAGGTTTGTATTTGACTCAATTATTTTGGATGTTGCATATGCTTATTGATTATGGTTTTGAGCATTCCACTATAATTGTTTGTTGTGTTAACACTAGTACTTTTGATATCACCATGATTTATGTTCAACACTCTAGAACTGAGCACATATATATTAAGCTTCACTTTATTCATGACTTAGTTGAAGAAAAGGTGATTCATCATGAGTACGTACCGATTGGGAATCTAGTTGTTGATATCCTCTTTTAGTCCCTGGATTCTTTGACATTTGATATTCTTAGAAGGGATATAGGTGTATTCTCCTTCTCTTGAGCTCACCTTGTTTCACTCTCCTACCCTTGTTGTTACATGTCTCTCTCTCGTAATAGGTAGTTGAGTGTGTTTCTACTAGTTTGGATTTCATTACATTGCTTTTCTCGCATTCTAGAAGGAATTTTGTGATACTTCGTGTTTTGAAAAATCATTGTTTTTAAGCATGTTTTCTCCTCCCGTTGTATCTTTGCTTTGCACGCAGACATTTATGCCTTGATTTGGTCTTGACCTGTATGTCTTCGCTATGATCTTTTCCTTATGCATCTTGAATATCTTAGATAAGGTTTTTGATCACTTGCTCTTGAGATTATGAGTTTTTGGATTTATTGAATATCTTCGGATAATAGACTTTGAGATCTCAAGTTCCTTGCTTCACACATTTCACTCGAACTTTTCTGAATTTATGTTTGTATCTTATGTTTGATTGAATATGTGTGGGTTGATCCTAGTTTGTATGTTCGTTATTTCTCTCGAACTATTTGAACCAAACTAGTGTGGACGAGCTATCCTAGCACTTGTACTTTATTGGTAATAAGTCTTATTGTTATACACCTCAAGAATGAGTTCTCGTAGAAGATTTTGAACTCTGTGTACCACCTAAAGAATAAGCTCTCGTAAAAGATTTTGAGCTTGGTGGAGCTACCTAAAAGTAAGCTCACGTAAAAGATTTTAAGCTTGGTGGCATGATAGTTCATAGTGTGACCACATGACAAGTCTTGGTGCATTGAGAGCAAATCAATAACAAATCAATAATGAACTCTTGGGTAGACTTGATGAGTCATGATATATACATGCTCTTGGGCTATTTGTATTCTAAAATACACCTTCATAATAAAGCCCTAACATGTTAGTCTTGATCTACTTAATGTGCATTATAATTTGTCTTCCATACTAGTGCGGTTTGGAATAGTGAAGAAAGAGTAGATTCTTAATGGTTATTAACTTTCAAGGATCTTTTCACATTTTGTGACATCATCACTTGCACACACACTCGTTCCATTGTTCGATGGATTCTGTGGTCAATTCAACTTATGTTTTCATTGTTTATGTTTGAATATCTTCTTGAAAATCAGTTGCTTATGATGCTTTCATGGACTTGTGTAAATTTTCCTATCTTGATGGTTTTGATACATCGTATGGCTCACAGTGATTGTTTCTCACATGGTTGGGATTAAATCTTGACACTTATGTTCATGTGTAGAGCATTTTTGTGAGTGTATTTTTATCGAATCTTGTTGTTTTCTATCGAAAATGTTTTGATGATTCGATTTAGGGGAGTTTTTTTGTTGAAAATGTGGTTTCCATGATATAATTTTTTTAAAAAATTTCCAGCTAGTATTCGGAGAAAATTTACTTCGATACATGTTTGAAAAATGTTTAACAAATCCTACACCAAGTGTTCAATCATATTAAAGCATAAGGTTCATTTTTAAACGCATAGGTTTTATCGACATTCGAGACTCTCTTGATTGCCTCGACCTCTTAGAAGGAACATGGATTGCCTACCCTAGGATTGGACAACTGTTCTATGCAAATATGCATGTTACAAGAAAAGGCTGCACCCTAGCCTTACCTCTTTGTGATTGTTATGGAAGCTTTCAATGCTCTAATTCTAAAACAAGTTAGCTTGGGTAACTTTCATCTCCATCCTCGATGTAAAGCTCCAGTGATAACACACCTATGTTTTGCAGACGATCTTCTTGTGTTTGTGAAAGGTGATGTTGAGTCAGCCATAACTTTAAGAGAGGTTATTGATATATTTAGATCCAATACATGCCTACATGTTAACCGAGAGAATAACACTATTTTTAGTTCTGTTGTGGAAGATTCTAATCTCTTAATCATTAACAACATTCTTCATATTGAAAATGGGTCTCTACCTATCAGATATTTAGGTGTTCCTTTCCTTGCCACTAGATTTTCCTATGGTGACTGCATTCCTTTCATCAATAGAATCACCAATAGAACTAAATCTTGGAAAGCAAGATTTTTCTCATGTGGTAGCTTGTTACTAATCAAGGTTGTTCTTTCCGGCATGCTTAATTTCTAGAAGTCATGTTTTATTCTTCCTGCTCGTGCTTTGAAGGAAATTAATGTCATTATGAGGAGGTTTTTACGGTCGGGCGTTGATCTCTCTAACAAGACTCCAGCTATAAGTTGGGTTAAAATCTGTCACCCAATTAAAGAAGGGGGACTAGCTATTAGGAATATCAGCTGCACTAACAAGGTTGCAAACTTGCGTCACATATGGGATCTGGTTTCAAATAAGAATACCTTTTAGGTGCATTGGGTTTAAAGCAATCTTCTTCGTAACAAGGATTTTTGGCATTTGTTTATCACCAACGATGTTTCATGGTGTTGGAGGGGAATTTTGGAACATAAAGAAGTGGCTAGCAACTTTGTTCTCCACTTAATTGGCAATGGAGCTAATACTAGGTTCTAGAAAGATAGTTGGCACCCTTATGGTGTGCTTCTTAATCAATTTCCTCCCTCTCTAATGTTGGATTCCACTCTTCACATTAATGCTTTTGTTGCATCTTGTATTAGAAATGGTACTTGGGACATACCTAATCATCTCTCGCATTATATTCAACACATAATTTTCAGACTCAATGAGGTTGATCTCGATTGTTAGAATGCAGGCGAAATCATCTGGTGTGCAGGGAACAAAGGAGAATACACTTTTAAAGATACTTATGAAGCATTAAGGCCTGTGAACCCACCCTGTGGTGGCACAAACTGTTGGGGTTATGCCCTAAAAACAATGTTTTCGACATTTTGAGTTCAATAAAAGTTTACTAATTCTATTTTAACATGCATAGTGAGTATAATATAATGAATGGATTATTTGTATGAAGTTGGTTCATACAAGGAGAGATGTAATTCATTAAGTTAGTTCGTAGTCTATTTTAAGACTATATGTATTAGATGATTATGTATTATATAATATGGTGTATCTCCATCACAAGAGTGTTGACTCCTAGTCCAATATGTTGATGTAATCAAATTAAATTGAACATATCAAAGAATGATTATTATTATTTAATGTCAATTAATAATAAATAATCATAATAATTACTGTTATTGTAATTCATTCTTAATCCTGAGAATTAACATATAACTTACATAAGAGTAGTGACTATTTTGTTTTACTAATCAGTGAGGTCAGAAACAAAAACATGATCCAATATTCTGAGCAAGATGAATAGTCATTTATTCTATAGTAGGAATAAGTTTATTCAATAAGTAATCCACATGAAATGACGTTCACTAGAATCACATTGCATGATCTAGATTGGCCAGTGATCTTCTAAATTATTTGAAACATTTATTAGATCATATGAGTTAATGCATAGGTGATGGTCAGGGTCATAATATGTAAATATATTCTAGGCATTGACAAGCATATAAACACTAAGCCGGGGACATTTACGAATGTCGAAAAATAATGGAGGGACTTAATTGCGATAATAACAGTGGAAGGATTCTTTTATAATATCCACACTTTATGGAGGGTTCAGTTACAAATATTTGGTGGAATTATTTGTAATTAAAATATTTAGCAATTCTATTTTGTGTGAGACACTAAAACTAAAATTTTAAATATTTAAAAGCCTAAAAGTGTGGGACCCAATAAGACCTAATTAGAATTAGCATCTAAAAGGGATTGGAGACATCTCTATTATAAATAGAGAGGGGTATCCCACTCTACCCACACAAGAGAAAAACGTCACCCCCTCCCCTTCCTTTTTTATGTGTGTTCTAATTACTTCAAGTTGAGAGAAAAAGAAAACCTTAGGTTTTGGGTTCTTAAATTCGCAGTAAAATCCCGAAGGAATTAAAAGTCAATTTTTGAGGCACTTCGGAGAAGAATTGAAGGTCGGCTATTTCTGGAAAAGTTGTAGAAAATTAAATTTTATATGAAAAGCTGGTATCATATAGGTGAAACGGATTAATGAGCAGAACGATATAGCTAAAATACTCCACCAGAGTTATTTGGTTTTTTGGTTCAAGTTGTGAGTAGTTTTCTCGTCAACCGGAGTACAAACTTAGCGATCCGTTCTGGTATATTTTTCGTGGGATCGTGCTCTTCTAAAAGAAAAGTTTTGGGGATTTGGTTCACACTCCAAAGGTATATTATTCATCATTCTCTAAACAGATCCCATTAATGGTTGGACGAACTTTGAGGAATCAGTTTAAATTTTAAACCCTTATTTTTCTCCTTCATTTTTAACTAGTATAATCTTCTCAACACAAACTTGACGGTCGGAGTACAAACTTGATGATCCATTCTGGTAGATTTTTTGTGGGATCGTGCTTTTCTAAAAGAAAAGTTTGGGGGATTTGGTTCACACTCCAAAGGTATATTATTCTATCATTCTCTAAACAGATCCCATTAACGGTTGGACGAACTTTGAGGAATCGGTTTAAATTTTAAACCCTTATTTTTCTGCTGCATTTTTAATTAGTATAATCGATTCTCAACACAAACTTGTCTAGTTTAGCCGCTGCATTCCTAGACTCATTTCCTGGATTGCTTTCCACTATGCCTTAAAGATTAAGATGAAACAACGGAGCTGGGGTGTTGACATCAATGCTACTTGTGTTCTTTTCGGAACTGTGAATGAAGATGATGACCACCTCTTTCTGCAGTGTGAGTACTCCTAATTCATTTGGATTAGAATTCTTTACAAGCTTGGCTTTAACAGAAATTTATTTAATAGATAGGATCAAGAAATGCAATGGTGTGCCATCCACTTCACAGGTAACACCACGACTTGCAGAATTAAAAAGCTTACTTTAAATACATACATATACCACATATGGGGTGAAAGAAATTCAAGGATTTTCAAAAGCTTTGCCAAGACAAAGTACACTTCTCTCTGTAAGATCATTGAAGATGTTCGATTAAAATTGATATCTAAGGATATTCATGCCGAAGACTCGGATCGCAATAAGCAATTTATGAACAACTGGAATATCCCAATAGACTTCTACAATTCTACTACAATGACATGTATTAACTCAGATGGATCCCTCAATAATGTTTCTGGAAGCTTTGGAGCTATCCTTAGATACCATAACAGTGACATTATTTCAGCTGTTGCAGAGAGTTCAAAGCCCAATACCATCACTTGTCATGAAATGCAAGGTGTGGAAGCCGGTCTTAAATTGGCCCTAGCTTATGGTCTTAAAACAATTAGTGTTGGGGACTAGTTTCTTTCTTTAGGAATGCTAACTCCAAGCCCTTAGCATGCAAGACACTTATGGAGGCGTATGCTTCGACTGATTAATGAGTTAGATTATTTCTATATTGATCACATCTATAGGTAAACCAATAGAGTCGCTGATTTGCTTACGAGTCTTCGCCTAGCTGCTGAGTATATCGAGATTCCTCCACGCTCCTATTCGGAGGATTTAAGGAAGATCATATTTGAGGATAAAAGTAATCAAGTGTACAGTAGACAGTAAGCTTTTTTGTTAGGCGTTTTTGTAAGCTTTTTTTGTTTGGCCGGGGTCTCCTTAACCCCGCTCATCTCTCCAAAAAAAAAAAAAACCTTCTCCATCTAATTAATGATTCTTATTCTACCAAGAGCTTTGAGGGCGTTCCATCTCTCTATGCCCATTTGGTAGTGCTCTACTATTTACAGATTTATGTTGTCGTCGAAATCAAAAGAACTCATTTAATTAAACCTAATCTGATCTTTATTGACAAATATTTGAAAAAATTCTCTCCTTAAGTAACTAAAATTCTAAACTAATTAATTTTTTTAATTTTTATCAAAAAAGACTAAATTTTCTAATTATCTAATAAAAAATTAATTATTAAAAAAAAAAGACCTGCACGGGTATAGAGGCTAGTTTTATGTAAATTTTGGGCAATAAGTTTTCTAGCATCCTAGGTTTTCCTATGAGCCATCCTAGGTGAAACTAATGTTAGTCAAAATTGAGGTTGACCTAATTTTGACTATTGTTTTTCTATAAGCCATCATCACTATTTAATAATAAAATAATAACTTTGTTTTTTTACAAAAAAAACCCTAAATCCTTTTATTTTTTTGTTTTACTCCCCACCTCTAAAACCATCACCATCTCCACCGTCGCCTCCACTCCCACCATCACCGAGAGAGAGAGAGAGAGAGAAGAGATATCTAAAATTTTCAGATCTCTCTCGACATCCACCGCCACCACCACCTCCACCTCCACCTCCACCATCACCGAGAGAGAAAGAAAGAGAGAGAGAAAGAGTGAGTAAAAAAGAGAAAAAGAAGAGAGAGTGAAAGAAAGAGAAAGAGAAAGAGATATCTGAAAATTTCAAATTTCTCTCTCACACTCTCTATTAATTTATTTCGATTTTGACCAATGAAACGGACCCGAAGTTCTGAACACGAAGACTAGAAACGGACTAGTATGTTCGTTTTTGTACACAAAAAACTGACTTACAGAAACGGACCATTAACTTTGTTTCTCTACACTAGAAACGGACCATTAACTTTGTTTCTCTACACTATAAATGGACCACTAACATTGTTTCTCTACACTAGAAACGGACCACTAACTTTGGTTCTTTACTTTAGAAACGAACCACCAACTTTGTTTTTTTAAACTAACAGAAACGTATTTACTAGTCCGTTTCTAGTCTTCGTATTCAGCCCATCAGGTCCGTTTTACTGTAACTTTCGACCTTTATGAAAACTCGATTTTATCAGTCAAAATCGAAAAAAGAGGTTTAATTCTTCCGCTCTCCTTTTTCAAATCAAGTCCATTAGAGAGAGAGAGAGAGAGAGAGAGAGAGAGAGAGAGAGAGAGAGAGAGAGAGAGAACATAGAGAGATCGAGAGATATCTGAAATTTTCAGATTTCTCTCTCTTTTCTCTCACTCTCTCTTTCTCTTTTATCTTTTTCACTCTTTCTCTCTCTTTCTCACTCTCTATTCTCCCTCAGTGATGGTGGAGGTGGAGGTGGAGGTGGCAGTGGTGATGGTGGTAGGGGTGGGGTGTAAAATAAAAAATAAGAGTTGAGTTATTTTGTAAAAGTAAATTTTGTAAGGGTTATTTCTAAAAATAGAGTTTGTAAAAAATTAAAAAACCTAATATTTTATTGTTATAGATGAGGATGGCTCATAGTAAGTACTTAGGATGGCTCATAGTAGGATTTTGATAAAACTAAGATGGCTCATCGTGTAGGATGGCTCATAGAGAATGCTAGTATGCTCTTTATCATCAGTCTAAGTTTTGACACCTCTTTGTCTGTTCGCTGGTTTTGCTCTCTCTGCACCGGTCTCAGCACCACCACCACTGCAGCACAGTAGCGCAGGTACACAGAGCTCTCTCTTTCTCTCTCTCTTCATCGTTTGTAAAAGCACTCCCTCGGGTTTGAAAACCGAAAGCCACAGGAGGTTTTCCAATTGAAACTTTGCTTCCATAGTTCTGACCTCCTTTCAGGAGGGCTTTCTAATCGAAAACCTCCTTCTACAGTTTTCTTTCTTTGTTGGGTCTCTGTAAAACACTGATCTTGTTTGCGTTTATTGTTTAGTTTTTCCCAAAAACCCAAAATCTGAATCAAAATTTTTCGTTTTAGGGCTTTGAGATAATGATTTTGCTGGGTTTTTGAGACAACAATTTTGTTATATATCTCATCTCTCTTTCTATTTGTCGAGTTTGAGTTCGTTTTTTTTTCCTTTTTGCAGAACCCCAAAAGCTATTTTGGTTTGGGCAATTTTTTTGTTTTTCTCGTGTAAAAAGTAAAAAACAAAACAAAAAAATTGTAATTTACGGATCAGGCAATGTGTAATTACATATTTTTGTTCTTCGAATTTAACCATATACTGAATTGATTTTCTTGGTTGGAACTTATAGGTGTAGATTTCGTTAGGTTTCTTTTGAATTTTGTTGTTGTTTTCATTAGGTTTTTTTTCAGATTTCAATGTATTATTAGGTTTAGATTATTGGGTTCTCTTCTATTGCTAAAGGATAATAGCTTATATAACAACGCTTATGCATTTCTCAAGTTGTGCTTAGTATTTGTTGCAATTTTGTAGTTTTTTCGTCTCTCTCTCTCTCTCTCTCTCTCTCTCTCTCTCTCTCTCTCTCTCTCTCTATGAACTGAAATGAGCGATAATCCTCCCAAACATTTCGTGAATTTATAGTTCTGGCTGAAGCTTGCATTATTTTTAGATTCTTCATTTGCATGGGTGTTTTGACAAGCTGTGATTTGTGTTGTGTCCAATTGGGTAAGTTTTCACCTTGTGATTCAATATGTGAGGGTGTTATGCGATTTTCGTTGTTCGTTTTGGGATCCATTAGGGAAATACAAGTGCCCCAGGATTGAGTAAAGTGATATAATTAAGATACTTGTAGGTGATATCTTGGATATAAACAGATACAACAGATACTAAATTGAGTGTTTAATTGCCTGATCTAGTGCTAACACCAAATATAAGAAAGAAACTGCTTCTCATGAAACTAAAATGTGTGTTTGGGGTTGTGATTCTTACACTGTGCTCCATTAAGGAGCTGGACTGCAAGCCACTGATTTAGTCGCTGTGATTGATATGCCAGCTCTTATTTGTTTTTGGGTGTAGAGAGCATCTCAATGTGTATTCCCTCCAGTATAGAACTAAACATTTGATATAATAAATGAATAATTCCCTTTTCTTTTTCTTGCTACAACTCATGAACAAAAAAGCTTTGTCGTTGTGGTCATTGCAAACCCTAATTACATTTTCTTTCATTCCAACAAACTTTTCGATTTGAAGATCTCTGACTCTTGTATATTTGTTTTTTTGGTTTCTAAAATTTGTTGTTTAGATCGTAACAATGGCAGCATCAACCTCTCTCTCCCTTAAAGAATACCTTAAAAGATATGAAAACAACGATGACGGGGAGAAGAAAACAAAGAAAAAGAAAAGTAAGAAGATTAAGAAAGACCCTATGGGTGTGCTTGTTGTGGACGAAGATCCCGTGTGGCAGAAACCAGTAATAATTGCAGAAGAAGAAGAAGATTCAGAAGGTAAGTAATCTTATTTCCATTTGCTGAATAGAAATTTTAAAGGAGAAAATGGGTCTTTAATGTTTTTTTCTTTTCTTCTGTAGATGAAGAGAAACCCCAAGTTGATGAAGACATTGAACTCAAGCGAATGAAGAGACTGGAGCATATTCGATCACAGCGTCCTTACAATGCGATTTCTGATGATGGAAGTGGTTGGATTTCAATCTCTGATGCTCCTAAGCACTTGAGCTCCAGTAAGAGCAGAAGTCCTGATGTATCCCCTTCTCGTGAGGGAAGAAATCGGTATGACACGCCATCACCGGAAGTAGAACTAAAGCCTATGAGTTCTGGTGACAAAGATCCTGATTTATCGCCACCACGGCAAAAGCGAAGACGTTTCCATACTCCATCACCAGAACCAGAACAAGAATCGAAACCATCAAATTCCATCAACCCAGATCATGATTTATCTCCACCTAGACGCTCCCATTCTCAAACATTGTCAAGGTTTAAGAAGAAAAATGAAGAGAGGCTTGACTCACCTGACCTCTCTCCCCCTCGTCGAGTTCGTCCCCGTTCACCGGAAGTAGATGCTACTCTTGATTCTCGGGTGGCAGATCTTTCTCCCCCAAGGAAAAGCAGGAAGGGCTATTGGCAGCCTGAATCTTTAGACCTCTCTCCCGCTCGACGAATTCGTCACAAATCAGTTGATGCACCTGGTGATTCTCTTGTGTCAGACCTTTCTCCTCCAAGGAAAAACAAGAAGGGTGGGTTGTTACTTGCCCAAGAAATGAAGAAAGAAATAGAGAAAAAGAAGAAGGAAGAGTTTTCCCGGTAAATTCCTTTTATCCTCATGATAACATGAAAGATTACAGCCATGATCCTTTTTGTGATTCACCATGATATATTTACATGAACTTTAGTGTAGTTTTCCTTGTCATGATTGAAGTCTACTTTAGTGTAGTGGGCTCTTTGTTGAATTGCATGGACGTGGTTCTCTCAAGATGAAAGGATAAAACACTTTATGTCTAACATGACAGAACATTTCATTTTACTTGATATTTTTTAATTTGCTTGATAAGAAGTGTACTAGTAGTCTTTGATGTGACTGGAATATGGACTATAAGTGTGGAGTTGTTAATAATCTTGGTGTAATACTTCTGAAGATGTTTTCTTTAATTTCCGCTCTGAACTCTATTTATGGATATGCTATGTAGGTTTAAAGAAATGGATCCTTCTGTGAGCGGAAGGGACGCAGAACGCATTTATCGAGATAAAGAAGGTCAGTGAAATATCCTTTTGTAAAGTGTGTGTTCAATATCTTTAGATCATGCAAGTGACAGTATTTTGGTTTTTTTCATGGAAGATAGAATGACGTGCATTTGCTGTTATGTGCATCTAACCTTTGACATGCCTATAGGAAAACGCATTTCGAAGGATGAGGCCTTGAAATTACAAAAAGGAGAAGAGAAGCCCAAGGTACATTCAAATACAGTTTAGAGTACTTTTGCTTCTAATTTGGTCATGCTGTTTAAAAGTGACTCACCATTGTGTGCCTGCTTTCCGACTTTTCATTCTGCCCCTACTAGTAAAGGGGCTTTAGCCTTACAACAAGCTTGACTTAACTTAAAAGGCTTGAAAGAGTTTGATCTATGTTAGGCTCGTATACTGTTAAATTTTTTTTGATAATTTTTATACTGTTCTGTTGCTACCAAGAGTTCTTTGCACTTTTTTTGTTTTCCTGCTGATGCTGTCTAGTGGTAGCCAAATCTGAATGTAAGGTCATACTTTTGAGAACTTATTGTGCTATATATTTAAGTTGACTTCGAGACATGTTTGTTTGGTAACACCATTTTGTGGGTTGTCTGATTCACTTTCACTTAGAACCCCTGTAATTTCTCTCGCTCAGTATGAGCTTTGGGTCTGCCTGTGCTGAGCTTGTTCTACCTGATGCAAGTAATGAAAAACTAATTATATATATTGACTTTAAATTTGATCAGATATGTTGACCGAACTTCAAAATGTTTTTAAAACAGATGGTTCCATAATTCCAACTGCCAACCTTGATGTTGTTTGAAGTCTAATATCCAAGGCAGCTTACCTTATGAATAAGAAAACAGTCTCATGCCAGGAATTTTCTAAAAGTCAGAAGAAAACAATATCATGTCCACGTTTTCTACTGATCAGAATGTATTAGAGTGATAAAACCATCTTTATGAGTTCCCTGTAATTTTCTTGCTTCCATTCAGTTTTACCATTAAACACAAATATAAATCTTTTTTTCCTTTTTGGATAAAAAACACACATCTCGTTTTTATATTATTTGTTTGATCCTGAGAGTTAATCCTTACCGTGTTCTTCATCAGGAAAAGAAGTTGGTATGGGGCAAAGGCCTGGTCCAGAAGAGGGAAGCTGAAGCTAGGGAGCATGAGTTAGAAGTTGAGAAGGACAAACCATTTGCCAGGACCAGGTAAAGTTACATTGTCAGAACCATGTTGTATTAGATTAAAATATACTTGATATTGGTGACAGGTATTAAATTTATTTACAAGATAAACTGATTACGCAGAAACTAATAACTTTCTTAAAAGATGTGGTGGTAAGTTAGTCTGACAACAGCTCAAAGCCAGCTGCTGGGTATGCACATTGATGTCAAACTAACAACGAGTTAGTACTTGTAAAGGAAATCCATATGCTTTCACTAGGTGAATTTAAAGTCATTGTTCTTGAAATGCAATTTATTGACTTAAAACAGTCAGGAGGATGGTGGAGTTGAGGTGGGGTCTTATCCACATTAAACATGGGTTAACAAAATCGTACTCCATTTAGGTTTTTCACATCTAGTTCCAGTGTTCTTGGAGTTTGTTATGTATGATTGTGAAACTTTTTTCCAGTTATGTGTTCAATCCTGCCATATTTTAAGAAAGGAATTAAGTGTTTATTCACAGATTTTACTTGCTTCTGCAGAGATGATCCTGAACTTGACAACATGCTGAAGGAGAGGGTTAGATGGGGGGATCCAATGGCACACTTGATGAAGGTAATAAGTTCAATTGCTTTAAGGAGCAACTAATTGAGTGCTAGTTGGTAATCATATTATTCTGATTCATTTTTTTTTGTCCTCACTTTCTCTTTTTTATTTTTTACTTTTTGCAGCGGAAACAACCTGAGATGGCTTTGGGCAATTTGGGCGATGACGAGAAGATGAAAGAATCTGGCTTTATGATTCCTCAGGACATTCCTAGCCACAGTTGGATAAAAAGAAGAATAGATGCCCCACCTAACCGTTATGGTATAAGACCAGGGCGTCATTGGGATGGAGTAGACCGTAGTAATGGTATATATTCTGCCCATTTGCCGTTCCCACTCATGATTTTGTTTAATGATACTTTTGAGGCTTGCCGAGGTTGGATCACCACATGAATCAACTGCACATTTGGCCATGCATGGCCTGTGTCTAGTGGAATTCCGACCTCAGTAATGCTCAGGCTTCACTGCACTAGTTATTGTTTCCGTTTTCCTTATTCATGCTTTAAAATTTTCAGCATTTACCTTTTTTTATTTTCAATTATGAGTTGGTGACAACAATATGAGATTAGTCGATTAGAGGTGCAGTAGATCTAGTAATGTCTTGTGTTCTTTGCTACATCAAGTAGACTGAATATGCGCGGGTCGTGTTATAAGTTATAACTTATGCTGTTAGCTACCTTACACCTTGTGCACGTTTTTATCAATCTCATGCATCCAATAGATAAATCATTCACTATCTAATTTTTTGTATGGTGATGAGAAGTAGGAAGAGGTTTCTGACATTCTGTTAAAGAAAAAGAAAACACTATTTCAAGAGCCAAGAGGCTCAGGAGAAAAGTCTGCTCTATCTTTTGCTCATTCTTTGTTAGATGTTGTTATGGTTACATTTGTCAATCTTTTTCCCTTGGAGATTCAGATTTATTTTAATTTATTAAACATGCTGTATTTACTCATGAATGATCTTTATTTTTTTAATAGTTCTTTTATTGAAATCTTCATTTAAATGAGCCTCTTCAGATTATTAGCAATTTATATGAGAGAAATAATTAAAGAAATGATAAATGATTTAATTGATAATGCTGAAGGTACAGATGCATTAGTGAGATAAAATCTATTGCTACAAAGTGAAGTTCATTTGTTTCTGCCTTTTTCTATCTTGATGCAGGATATGAAAAAGAGTTCTTCAAACGGACGAATGAGAAACAGGCTACAGAAAGAGAAGCCTATCTCTGGTCTGTCTCTGACATGTGAATGAGATGTTCTTTGAGCAAGCTTCACATTATCACTCGGGAACTGGTCTTTTGATCTTCATGTAACTGTGAATCGCTACACAGGTGGTTTTCCTCAGAATTCCCAAAGAGTTGGTCAGACCTGTACAAAATTCTGTTTTCCAAATAGCCAATACAAAATGTGTAGGGAGCGTTTTCTGGATGTATGGATGAATGATTCATGAAAATGCAGGGACATTTTCTGTATTTTAAGGTGTCTTGCTGCAGAGTTTTTCCATGCGGCGCAGTTTGTTGAGAAAAATTTGCTGGGGTTTCCTTTGTAACATCTGTCATGACTCGTGTGTATGCTTGGAAGTAGCGGTCCACATGTTTTCAATATGGGATGGTTCCCGTTCGCAATTGGTGACTGCGGCTGGAATGCTCGTTCTTCTGATGCTTGGGCTTATTTGTTATAAGGTCACATTCATGAAATACATGTTAAGACTTGACTTGTCAAGTAGTTTGGTGAAGTAACAAACTACGTGCAAGAGTTGTTTGTTGTTTTTTCAAAACTTTTATGCAAACGTGTATCACTAATATTCATTCTTAATTTCTTATATTTGTAAAAAGGGTAGGGAGCCATGGTATCCAACAAATAATGTTCTTTAGGATATTTTTCTGCCATAACATGCAGCTGTGAGAAAACCTATTAAGCCTTATGCTTGTGGTGGGTCGAAGGTTTCCGACTGAACTGCAAAATCCAGTTCTGCTGCCCTGCTGTCAATGCTAAACGGTTAGAGTCGGATAGAGACATGGGACGGAGTCAATTGTCGCACACACATGACCCCCTTTGGACACCCATTTGCAATCCACCCCCCGAAAATGAAAAAGATGTTTGGCTTTAAGAATGTTGGTGTTGGGTAATCTTCTGTAATTGAAGAAATGAAGCTAGGTGAAGAGGGAGTGACTTAGAATCCGCCATGAACAAGAAGTTGAAGCTCAACTGCTTCTTCTTGTTCATGGCGTGAAGATTTGGTGTTTCTTTGATTCAAAATTTTAAGGACAATTAGGCAAACAACTAATTAAACAATCTCCCATGTTTTTGTCACAAACTTACCAAAACCCTGAGTTTATCAAGTCTAAGGGTTGTTCTGTTAATGATTTCCATTGAAGTTGATCAACCTATCCATTAAGCTTATTGGTTTATTAGGGTTGATCGAATAGTGTTAAGCGTGTCAATGGGTACCAAAGTACCCGGAACCGAACCGGTACCGGAACCGTTTTTTGCGGTTTCGGGACTTCATTTTGTGGATCCGATAAATTTCGGATCCATTTCGGATCCGTTTAATTTCGGATCCATTTCGGATCCACCCAACGGGTACCCGATTCCGTATAAATTTTATAATTTTATAGTTTAATTTACTATTATATAACAATTTCATAATAAAATAAATTTTATAATTAAATAAAATACGAAAATACAAAATACAAAATACAAATAAGTTTTATGTGAAAAAATAAAAAAAACAACAATTTAAAACGGGTATCGGGTACCCGCGGGTACCCACGGATCCTAGTTGTATCGGATCCAGAACCACCAATTGAGGTTCCGGTACCGGAACCGAAAGGATCCGGAACTGCTTTATGTTAACGGGACCGGATCTGGAACCTTTAGGTTCCGATCCGGAACCGTCCTGTTGACACCCCTAAATAGTGTTGATCAATTCCTTCGTACTCACCATCGCCGCTCCGTGCAGAGTAATTGATCTCCATCGTATTGATCAGTGGAGGTAGGTGCCCAAACAAGGTTAGGTGGGTGTGACGTTTCATTCCCATAATTTTTTTCTATTACCAAATTTTTGGGGTTTTACAAAAGAAGATACAAAAAACATTTATTAGACAAAAATACTTGCTAGAATGCTGACCAAAACGGTGGGAAGGAGTGACTATGTAACATCCCGAATTTTGGGTGTATTTTCAGTCTGCTTAGGTGTAAATAACCAAATTCCGAGATGTTAGATAAGTTATGAAATACAATTTGGGCCAAAACACTTTGGGCTTGGTTATTGGGCCTAACTCATTAGGTCATGGGTACTGGGCTTAGGGTCCAAAAGTGGAGTAGACTCAAACAAGTCAACTCATGGTCAACTTAGTCAATATGGTCAACTCCGTCAATTGGTCAACACGGTAAATTGGTCAATACAGTCAGCACTGCCAACTAAAAATTAACCTAGGGGTCCATGAACCCCAAGTTAACGACAAGGTTCAATTGGGTGTACTAAGAGCATCCACAGTGGTATGTTAAAATACATTTTTACCTTATTTGAGTTGAGTAGTGGGTAGGGAAAAATAAGAATTTCCCCCTACGAGAGTCCCAGATAGGCTAAAATTAGCTTTTTGCAAATGAGTCTGGAGAAAGATTTACGGGGCGTGGAGCAGAAAGTACGTCCCATGGAACGTAGAGGTTAGTCCACGTCTCAAATTTTTTTTATTTTTTTTTTAAAAAAAATTTGCATGGTGAATCATTTCTAGCTCGTCTAGAGATTAAGAAATATTTTGACCTTGCCACTTTCGAGCATATCCTAATTCTTTTACTTGTAGCCCGTTTGCAGTCCATTCCTTATTTGGGAGGTAGTACTTCAAAACTCATAAATATCGATCAAATTTTCCCAAGTCTTTATTTTTTTTACTACGTTTTTTTTATAGAGATGAACTGCCTTCCCCACTACTGAGGCTCATGTTGTCATAGAACTCCTAAAGTAGGGGTGTCAATGGGTACCAAAGTACCCGGAACCGAACCGGTATCGGAACCATTTTTTGCGGTTCCGGGACCTCATTTTGTGGATCCGATAAATTTCAGATCCATTTCGGATCTACTCGTTTTGGATCCGTTTAATTTCAGATCCACCCAATGGGTACTCGCGGGTACCCGGTTCCGTATAAATTTTATAATTTTATAGTTTAATTTACTATTATATAATAAATTTTTAAATTTTTTTAACTTTTTTTAATTAAAAAAAGAAACCAATGACTATTATATAACAAATTTCATAATAAAATACATTTTATAATTAAATAAAATACAAAATACAAATAGGTTTTATGTGAAAAAAATAAAAAAATAAAAATTAAAAACGGGTATCGGGTACCCACAGGTACCCGCGGATCCTAGCGGTACCGGATCCGGAACCACCATTTGAGGTTCCAGTACCGGAACCGAAAGGATCCGGAACCGCTTTATGTTAACAGGACTGGATCTGGAATCTTTAGGTTCCGATTCGGAACCGTCCCGTTGACACCCCTAATGATGGGGTTATAAGTTTTAGAATGGGCTTATCTTTTGTAAGAATTATATTACATGATAAGAAGAAAATCGTAACTTAAAATCATCCATTAAATCATCTTTATGAGGGCCCCATAGACCAATGTATTCCCAATGTACAAATAGTAATGTAATCCGATCCGTTCTCATAAATAAAAGACATAATTGGTGGGAAAAATATATTAAAATACTTTAGTTTAGAGAAATTGCACCCAAATTACTATTTCCAAACTAAATACAAAAACAGAACCCACTCGGGAAAACTCCATAAAAACACACTAGTTTGAAAAAATTGCACCTAAATCACTATTTTGAAACTAAAAAAAAAGCACCCACTCTTTATTTTACCTCAAAATACCCTTATTTTTTAGATGTAATAAATGGTTTAGATTAAAGAATAAAAGGTCTAGATAGTAAAAAGCTAAGAGGGTATTTTTGAGAGATTTTGGGCAGGGAGGGTGTTGATTTTGTATTTAGTTTGAAAATGGTGACCTTGGTGCAATTTCTTCAAACTAAGTTATTTTTAATGTAATTTTCTCCCTTATTTTACCCCAAAATACCATTACTTTTTAGATGAAATGATCCCACGTGCGGGTCTAGAATTGTGTCTAGATTAAATAATAAAGGGTCTAGACAATAAAACGCTAAGAGGGTATTTTCGAGAGATTTTAAGCAAAAATTGGGAAATGATGCTATTTTTGTATTTAGTTTAAAAATTGTGATTTAAAAACAATTTTTCCAAACTAAGATGTTTTTAATATGCTTTACCCCAATTGGTGGGACTTCTTTCATCACCTTCATTATCGCATATATCTTGTGTTGCTGCTCCAATGAGTTATTTTGTGCACCCCACCGTGCTCCTTACTTTCAACTGAGGGTGCACAAAATACCACTCTACTCCGATGGATAAAATTCAGCAACTTTCGTACGTCTAAAAGTACTTGGGGGCTCTTATGGAAGATTACTAGAAGGTAATTTTTTTTTATGAAAATGATCTTTTAATTTGGTTGTTCATTTTTAAAATTTTAACCTTTATTGAATCTTAAATTTTAAAAATTTTCAAGCCAAATGAACTTTTAAAAAGAATATCTACACAGTGAAAAGATCATTTAAGGAGAAGATGGTTTGGATAAAAGATGCGAGTATCTAATTCCAATCATTCGATCATTTAAAATCTACGAATCACTTTTACAGTTAAAGTGCCGTATCATTAACTTTTAAACCATAGAATGATTGAAATTAAGGATCTGAATTTTTTGTCAAAACCTAGCGCCCCATGATTCCAAACCATGGTTTGCTAACTCGGCTAAGTCAAGATAGGCTTAAACTAAACTCAGTTTGAATCGAGTGATTCGATCACCTCTAGATTTGGTTCAGAAGAGATTTGGCTTGAGAACTAACTCATCTGGCTCATTTTTATGTTTATTTTTTACACTTTACATTTTTCTAGTGCATGCGAGATTCAGCCTAACTCAATTAAAATTATCTTGATCCGAACTAATTCCTCAGGCTCGTTTTTATTTCTATTTTTTTTTTCAGATTTTTCTTAGCACTTTGTGGGGTTGAAAATTTTAAGGGGTTTTGTGATTTTAGTCCCTATTTTTATAACCCTTATGTGTTTTAATCCCTTGGATTAAAAACATTTGTGAATTTAGTCCTTAGTTTTTAAAAAGACAATACTAACCTTTAAAAATATTTTATTCCAAATATATCCCATATCTAAAAATCATTAACGGTCGACTTCATCACTCCGGNAAAAAAATTACGGTTATATCCTTTTAACCAGTTTTTAAATAATTTCTCAAACTTTTTTAAAAACCTATCACTGTGTAACTCGGTCTTGTAGGCTAAATAAGAGAAAGCTAAAATACCTTTTTAGCTTATATGACTGTGGATGCTCTAATGCGTACTGAATTTCCAGTCCTTTATACCCTTCGTTACCAGCCTAAATTATGTGAATCTTATATCAAATCACTATCACGTAGTATTTTTGAAATTGTTTTACTGGAAATAAAACATACATGGAATAACGATTAACAGAGTATGCAGAATCTGTCAAATTTGCGTAGTGGTTAAAGAAAAATTCTTATCTAACTCTCTGATTATTGGAAAATTATTCCATCAAATTCCTCACAAACTAGACTCAGAACCCGAGTCTTTTTGTGATTGGTCAAAGTTTGGTTCTTCACGGATTTGCACAGAAAATGAAGTAAACACGGACTACTGTTTTTATGAGTACAAAATAATGCACGAGTTCAAGCATTAAAAATAGGAAAATCATATCAAACATTAATAAAAAATCATGAAATTTCTACTAAACGAATCCCTGTTCGTCACGAACACAGTAGTTTAGACGGCATGTCGCATTTGACCTTAAAATGAACACAAATAGTAAAAACAGATGTTGTTTCCAGCACATGATTCAAACGAAATTTCTAAAATAAAAGGTCCAAAACTTATTTGAAACGATCCAAATGGTCATGCCTTAGCTTAATTTCCAAGCAAACTTATCAAAAAAAAAAAAAGAACTTGGAAGACTTATTGAGTCTTCTCTCATAATGAGGTGCAACCACTGGCGGATCCATGTTAGAGCAAGGAGGGGCAACTCGAGTTTTCGAAAAGAAAACCTATATATATATTCAAAGATATAATTCTATCTATTGGTCTTCATAAAATAAGAATATATTGCGGATTGTAGGTCCCATATAAAAATTATCCAATGGTTAATTTCAAGTGATGATAGTATCCTCACCACGTAGATCATCCTCACCCAAAATCAACACATTCTAGACTTGACCCCACCATCCACTTGTTGGAAATTGACGGTGATTTGAACCATCATTTTACCGTTAATTGGAATGGATGGATGGGGTCACAAGTTTTAGTATGTGATCATTTTCTGTGAAAATAATCTACAAGGAGAATATCCTCACCTAAAATCAGCCCTTAGATCATCTCCATGTAGACCCTATAGGCTATTGTATCTCATTAGTTGAATAAGAGTGTATGCGAATCTTATCTCATATATCATAATTGATGATCCAATGGCTGAGTTTTAGTAAGGATGACCTACTCACCAAGTAGATCATCCTTACCGAAAATCAAATTATTCTATAACTTCTAACCCTATCAAACGTTGATTGATTTATGGGTAGGCCATCCTCACTAAATCTCAATCATTCTAAGACCTAACTTCATAAAAAAATTGATGATTTTTAGGTTGTCTATTTTTGTTGACAATTTTAAACTAACTTTTGATAGGGTTAAAAGTGTTAAAACGAGGTTATTTTACATAAGGATGATCTTCTTTACGTCCTTGGATCTCTTTTCGATTTTTTTGATTTACCACTTTTGCCCCCTCTGAAAAGAATTTCTGGATCTGCCACTGGGTACAACTCTTCGTGCTTCACTTTTCCGCTACTCTAAATTTGTGAAAAAATTATAACGGGGTGAGCTTATGCTCAGTAGGGAAAAAAAATCAATAAAAATCATGAAGGAGAGAGATTGGAGGGATCTACTATGCTATAATGGATCCTCCCTTCTCTCCTAGATATTCTATATTTTAGAAATTCCTAAAATCTAAACTCTCCAATTTGTTAAGTATCCATGAAATTGGGTATTTTTGTAAGGTGGGATCATATCCACGTTAGGGTTTATTATTTTTGGATGGTGATGATCTTGTTGTACCTTATCGAATGGTCTATTATAATCTCTAAAATATGGAGATCTTTTAATTATATTAACTACTAGTTTTGAGAATATGTAGGTGATTGAATATCTAGGAAAATATAATGAAAAAAGATTAGCATAAATGGTTATATGATGAGATCGACACCTACATGAAGGTGTAGGTCGATTCTAAGGCCATTCACATCGGTTTAAGGCTAAAAGCCAAATTTAGCTTACCAAATTTAGCCTATATTTTAGAGTAACACAACGGTTCAAATAAGTTTTGGTAAAAAAAAATTAATAAAAAACTAAAAAGGACATGTTTGTCTTTTTTTTTAAAAAAAAACTTTTTTCAAAATGCCGAGCGGTGTCTTTAGGGGCTGCCGCCTGGCATTTTGAAAAAAGTTTTTTTCGTTTCATTAATGACGAATGTGTCCTTCCCCTATAAAACCTAAAATAATCTAAGGGTTGAGATTTAATCTCAACCTAAACAAAAAAAAATTCAAAATGGTCAGGCAGGTGGAGGTTGGATCGTCTAACATCAGACGCCCACTGTTGCCATCAACACCAACAGCATTACCACCACCACCATCACCAACACACTAAAAAAGAAAGAGAGAAGAAGAGAGAGAAGAAAGGAGATTGAGAGAAGGAGAGAGAAGAGGATGGATATCCGAAGAAAGAGAGAAGAGAGAGGGAGACTGAGAGAATAGAGAAAGAAGAGAGGGGATATCAAGAAAGAGAGGGAGAAAATCAGAGAGAGATTTAGAGTGAACATTCAGAAAAAAAAAAAAAAAAAACAGAAAACTACCCAAATCCCATTTTTCAAGTTGCCAAATACCAAAAACTCCACAAACATTTCAATATATCCAAAACCCATTTTAAAAGGTTTCCCATGCCATTTAAATCAATTTAATTTTAAAATAGCCAAAAACTCCATGGTGGTGCATTTTTAGTTCCAGTTATGCCCTTATTTTATCTTTCTTTTTTTGGTCATTATAAAGGTATATATAGGTGGAGAAATTAGAAAGTTATTATTTTAGTTTTTAAATTTTAAACTATTATATCTCTTAAACTAAAAATCAGATTTTGACAAAATTTATATATTTGGAAAGCATTCGTCGAGATCTTCACTTTTTATTTTGATGGTCTTAATTTGTTTTTGAAGCATAAAAATTTGAATTTGGATAAAAATTATTTAAAAAAGTGTTAAAAATATAGTTTTTTATTTTTAAAATGCAAAAATATTTTTGCATGTGTTTTTTTTGTTAAAGTAGTAGTTTGTTTAGTTTGCAAAAATATTTTTTAAATATAAAATATTATAAAAATATTTTTGCATACAGTTTTTAGTAACATTTATATATTTAGAAAGTACTCTTCGAGATCTTCATTTCTTCTTTTGATGCTACTTGATTTGAAGCATGGAAATTTAAAATTTGGATCCTGTAACACCCCAAAAAAAAATTTAACCCTTAAATTTTTGTTGACCCAATGACCCATAAGTATTATTTTGTTGCATGTGTGTCAAGACGTAATTTTACTATTCACTAACCACTTATAGAATTAAGGTATATATATATATATATATATCTATACATATATGTGTGTGTGTATGCATATAAGTATGTATAAATATGTGATGAACTTATCTACATGTATACCTATATATTAGAATATACTTATTAAATACATATCTACAAATACATATGTTTTCTTTTATTTTTAGAAATTAAGTTAAAGTCACAAAATAATTATCTACATATATATAATAAAATAAAATAAATTGATAAATAAATAATAATAATAAATTTACTACCATTATAATGGCTAGTCCACCACCACTAAGTAATGGCTAGTCCACCATTATAATGGCTAATCCACCACCATTAATTTTTATTTTCATCCACCACCTTAGATTCCATTTTCACCTATATAAGGAGGTAGTTTGTGAAGAAAAATATGGTGTAAGTTAAGAGAGAATTGAGAAGAGAGAAATAGGAAGAGAGGAAGGAAAATTAAGAGAAGAAGAATTTGAGAAGATCACCACCCTCTTGGATAATTTCTAGCGATCAAAGGTAGGTCTCATTGAACCATTTCTAGTGGGATGTTTTATCGATTACTATTTTTGAAATTTTATGAAAATGTTTATCTCTTAAGATATATGTATGCATGATAAGTTTTTAGTATTGGATTGCATCATATGTATTAATCATGATTTTAAGATTTTAAGCATATAATTGTTCTTAATTTAGGTATCCATGAAAGCTTAAGTTTTGGACTAATTTTTGAGTTGGTTTATCCACAACTAATGGAATAATTATTGGACTTATTTTACACAAATAATAGATTTGTTTTAGGTTAGTTTTACTAACAACAATGAACTGATTTTTTTGTATTTTCGATATGAAATTGTAAATTCTCGTTTTTACTGCATAGTCACTACTATATCGACCATAACTTCTTCATTATAGACCCAAATTGAGTGATTCCAACTCTCTTTAACATATATATATATCTCCTGTAAAAATTTTATAATTTTTGGAGCTCATTTACTATATGTTTTTAATTCTGAAAATTACCTTTGAGTTTTGATAAAATCAATTTTACTAAGAAAGTCCTAAAGATTGGTATTTTTCTTCCAGATTGATTTACTTTCTGGTTTAATGCCATGAATAAGAATTATACATTTATCTATTATCTTTCTAATGCTTTTGGAATCACCAAATTCCGATTTGTAAATAATCCACAGCGACTGTTTTCGTTAAACCGCGCATTTCTTAAATCTGAATTCTCAGTTTTACTGCACAACTGGTACGAAAATGTGTATAACTTCCTTTGTATAATTTTGAATTGAGTGATTTCAGTTCCTATACTTTCATGACACATATATCTACCTTAAGTATAAATTTGAGCACTTTTAGAGTTCGTTTAGTCAGTTTATTAGACCTCTTAAATTGACCTTATGTGCAACTCTTATTCTTATGTAATACGCCTAAAAATTATCTTTTGGTTCTCCTCTTGTTATTTAACTCCTCAACCTGTTTGTGTATGTTAAGGGTAAACCTTTTGTGGCCAATATTTACTAACACAAAGGTGTAATCTTGTAAATTTAATGAACCCTTTTATACTTAACGATTTCTTTTGAATTTAAGTTGGATTTTGAATTTTATTTATGCTTGTTGCTCACAAAACTGTTTTGAAGTTTAAACGACGAATTTTAGAATTCCAAGGACAGATTTGGTATCAAATTTTTATATTCTCACCGTGATGATTTATTTCGAGGTTTAAATAAATTATTACGTTATTGCATTAACCCAACTTCTTGGTGACAGGATGTATTATGGTTACTCGAGTGTTGATGGTTTTGAACTCGATTTTGAAATAAGATCCAAAGAATATGAAAGGTTTTGGTTAACATATTCATAATGCATTAATATGGGATCTGAATTCCATAAGAGCGAAGGCTCGACGAAACACCCTTATTTACCGGGACAGTGATTTTTCCTTGGAGTTGAATACTCTACCATTAATGGTTGTGGTTCCCGAACCAAGGATCAAAATCAGAATGGGTGGTGTGGTTTTCAAAAGACCAAGGATCAAAATCGGAAAAGTTTGTATAAGATTATATTTTTCATGATTATACGCCTCGTGGTTATTCGAAGCATTTCTTACTTGAGAATTTTTATTAACTACTTATTTGGTGTTTTATCGCTTAGTGTTTAGCCGCTGCCCACTAGGGGTGGGGAGATGAACCTATTGAGTTATCTCACTGTTGTTGATAATCCTGCAGATTTCTTAAATGCTGGAGATGTGCCGAATACACAAGAATAGAATGATTAAAAGGAGTGATGATTTAAAGCTTCGTGTCTCATGTTATGTTTAGATGTTTGAAACTGTGGAACTTATATTTTCTATGTTTTATTTTGTCCTACTAGCTTGAAATATTGGTGATGTACTATTTCACCATGTGATAACTATCATCGGGTGTGTTTATCTTAAGTTTGCTAATAATTATATGAATTAAGTGTGCTTGTTTTATATATATTTATTGTGATGACTAAACTAGTTTATTTTTCGACTTAACACCGTGAGTTCTGGGTTATTAAAGAAGATGGCCCGTGATCCAGAATTTGGGGTGTTACAACTTGGTATCAGAGCAATGGTATTAGATCTAAGTGGTCCTATAGGATGAGTCTTGCTATGCTTGCTTGTTGTTTGCCTGATTTTTATATACTAAAACCTAACACTGAATTTTGTATGTGTGTCACTTGATTTCTTGACTTGTTTGCTTGTTTTTGTATATAAGCAAGTATAATAGAGGACGAGCAATTCTCTCTACTTGCTAACTCTAGGAATTTAACCCTCGGTGTCGAGACTCAGCCTACCGATGGGAATTAGAACATGTGGCGTGGTTGACTCGGTGGATACCCGTGACTCCCAATGCCTAAATCCTAAGTGGGGATCAAAGTGGTTAGAACTAAGAACCTACTATCTTAGAACGAGGAATTTCTATCCATCCAAACATAATTGATCTATTAGCTTCTGGATTCCTGATAGAAATTTGACGGAGATTACTTCTGTCAAGAAAATTACTGGTGGCCGACCACTTAAACTGAAGGTAAAATTGGGCAAGGAACAAGACCCAATTGAATTCTTTAATCTTTTTCGAGATCAAATCGATTATGAGGATGACAACAGGAGGACTTTTAGTTACGTTCGAAATCGGCTTAACAACTTTAAATCTGAGGAGATTTTAGAAAAGTGATCTATACCCATTCACATATATACTAGCTTTAATTATAGTTATAATATTGTGTGGTTGTGTTAAAATAATGGATCTTCTAGTACTAAATAAAATAAGCTTTTGCATGATGTGCAATTAAGTGTTTGAAGACCATTGAACCAATTATCATTTGGTTGTACTCACAACTGTATCCTTGTAGGATATGGCAAGGGGTGCAAATCAAGATGATACCTTAGCTCAAGCTCTCCGCGAAATGACTGAGGCCTTACGTGAGACTAGGTTAGGGCCTCTTGTTTCACCAGAACTAAGTGAAGAAACTCGGACGATGACTATAATCCGAGAATTTCATCGCTATGACCCTCCAAAGTTTAAATGAACTACAAATCCCCTCGAGGCTGAGAACTGGTTAGCAGATTTGGAGAAGAGAATGGACTTCTTACGTGTGGATGACATGCTTCGAGTGGACCTTGCTGTGTACTTACTCACTGAGGAGGCCAATCATTGGTGGTCATTGACTAAGCGCACAAAAGAGGTACGTGGAATGACATGGCCAACATTTAAGCAAATATTTTTAGAGAAGTACTTCCCACTTGCCTCATGGAACAACAAGATGGGAGAATTTCTACAGCTCACTCAGAGGAATATGACGGAAGCAGAATATGAAGCAAAATTTGAGGAACTGTCACGCTATGCTCCACAACTCGTCGCTACAGAGGAACTTAAGGCTTTCAAATTCCAAGAAGGCTTGAGGCCTGGTATCCGTAGTAAAGTTGCACCTTTTCTACTTATTAGTTTTGGGGGAATTGTCGAACGAGCACTGGTCGTCGAACGCGAGCATGAGGAATCCCAGAAAATCCATGCTAGGAAGAGAGACAACAATAGGAAGGATTCCTTCAAGGGACATAGGACAAATCCAACTATGGGACAGAATACACAAGAGAAGAATGGGGATAAGTCCCAGTCGAAGAAATATTACGAGTGTGGTCAGGCTGGACACATCCGCAAACACTGTCCTAGACTTAGACAACCACAACCTCAACAAGGAGGACAGTATTCGAGACCCAATCAGTAGTAGCAACAACAACGACCTCAGAACCAACAGAGGCCAACACAACCCAACCAACAAGGAAGGGCATTTGTGGCAGTCCAAACTGATGACGACGTGGATAATGTAGTAGTGGAAGGTACACTTCTTTTGTTTAATTCATGGGCAAAAATCTTATTTGACCCTCGTGCCACACACTCTTTCATATCGACTCAATATGTTATATTATTAAGACTAGAGTCCGAACCTCTCAAATCCTCTTTATGTGTGACTACCCCAATAGGGAGTGTATGCTTGAATCGTGTATGTCGAGCTTGTGTTATTCGAATTGCCGATCAGGAACTCGTAGGGGACCTGATCGTTTTAGGGATGACAACCTTTGATGTCATCCTGGGTATGGATTGGCTTGCAACATACCATGCTATATTTGACTGTTTTAAGAAGAGAGTGACCTTCTCTTCTCGAGAAGGTGTCACGTTTTAGTTTGATGGTGCGAAAAATCTGCTCAACTCTCTCACCTCTTTGGGACACCATCATCAGAAGTCGAAACTCTTTTGTAGTTTAGGCTTCCTCGCTCAGCTAGAACTAAGTGATGATAATAACGATACCATCACTAAGCGTATCCCGGTGGTCGAAGAATTCATGGATGTCTTTCCTGAAGAGTTACTAGGATTACCTCCAATACGAGAGATGGAATTCATAATCGAACTTCTTCCCGGGACGACACCGATCTCCATGCCACCGTACAGGATGGCACCTGTTGAACTCAAGGAGCTGGACAAACAATTATTAGAATTAAAGGAATGTTGTTTTATTAGGGAGAGTACCTCATCTTGGGGTGCGCCTGTTATCTTTGTTAAGAAGAAGGATGGAACTCTCCACTTGTGCATCGACTATCGACGACTAAATCAAGTAACAGTTAAAAACAAGTACCCACTACCAAGGATTGACGATCTATTTGACTAGCTTAAAGGAGCACAATACTTTTCAAAGATCGACTTAAGGTCTGGATATCACCAATTACGGGTACGGGAGGAAGATATTTCGAAGACTGCTTTTCGAACTCGTTACGGACTCTTCGAATTTCTTGTGATGCCTTTCGGACTCACTAATGCTCCAACAACATTTATGGATCTGATGAATCGTGTGTTCAGGCCATACCTCGACAAGTTTGTTGTGGTGTTTGTGGACGACATTTTGGTTTACTCAAAGACTTATGAAGAGCATGCAGAACATCTAAAAATCACCCTACAAACACTGAGAGGGCATCAGTTGTATGCAAAGCTAAGTAAATGTGACTTCTGGCTATCAGAGGTCCAATTTTTAGGTCATGTCGTGACAAGAGATGGTATTCGAGTGGACCCTACTAAGATCGAAGCTGTGCTGAAATGGGAAAGACCAAAAAACGTATTCGAAATTCGCAGCTTCCTTGGTTTAGCTGGCTATTACCGAAGATTTGTAGAGGGTTTTTCTTGCTTAGCAGCACCAATGACTAAGTTGACTAAGAAGGGCGTAAAGTTCGTGTGGAATGAGGAGTGTGAAGAATCCTTTCAAATGTTGAAGGAAAAGTTGACTTCAGCACCTGTGTTAATTACCCCAGAGAGTAGAATAGGGTATATCATTTATAGTGATGCTTCCTTGAAGGGACTCAGTTGTGTGCTTATGCAACAAGGACGAGTTGTTGCCTACGCATCAAGACAA
>MVGT01001392.1:122730-135102 GCA_002174775.1 Macleaya cordata | reverse complement strand
GCCTATAGACGCATGCCATTTGGGTTGTGTAATGCACCCGCCACTTTTCAACGATGCATGCTAAGCATATTCTCTGATATGGTAGAACGGTTTCTCGAGGTTTTCATGGATGACTTCTCTGTGTTCGGGTCATCCTTCGATGAGTGTTTACATCATCTCACTCTTGTATTGGTTAGATGTAAGGAGAAGAACCTTGTTTTAAATTGGGAAAAATGTCACTTCATGGTTCGTTCAGGGATTGTTTTAGGACATGTCATTTCCACTAAAGGTATTGAAGTTGATAAGGCTAAAGTTGACTTAATAGCACACTTAAAAGCTCCACGCACTGTTAGGGAGATTAGGTCATTTTTAGGCCATGCAGGATTTTATCGACGGTTCATTAAGGACTTTAGTAAAATATCTCGACCTTTATGCAATTTACTTGCAAAGGAAGCTACTTTCGTCTTTGATGAGGCCTGTCTTGAAGCTTTTGAGAAGCTGAAATGTTTGTTGACTTCTGCCCCCATCATCCAACCGCCTGATTGGAGTGCCCCCTTTGAAATTATGTGTGATGCCTCCGATTATGCGATTGGAGCTGTTTTAGGACAACGGAAGAATAGGTCACTTCACGTGATCTACTATGCTAGTAAGACCTTGAATGATGCACAACTGAATTATTCAACCACTGAAAAAGAACTTCTAGCAGTAGTGTTTGCGTTAGAAAAATTTAGACCCTACCTCATAGGATCTAAGATCATTATTTTCTCTGATCATGCTGCATTAAAGTATCTTCTTTCTAAGAAGGATGCTAAACCAAGGTTGATTAGATGGATTTTACTGCTCCAAGAATTCGACTTGGAGATTCGGGACAAGAAAGGTTCCGAGAATGTTGTAGCAGACCACCTTTCTAGGATCATTTTAGAGTCTTCTGATGATGTCCAACCTGTGCTTGAAGCATTCCCTGACGAACAACTCCTTGTTGTCTCCCAATTGCCTTGGTATGCTGATATTGTTAACTATCTTGTGACTGGCCAAATGCCTGAGCATTGGTCTAAACAAGATAAATCAAAATTTTTAACTGCGGTTAAACAATTCTTTTGGGATGATCCATACTTATTTAAGTATTGCCCTGACCAGATCATTCGTAGATGTGTCCCTGAGGCGGAGTTTCATAGTGTCATAACTTTCTGTCATTCTTATGCTTGTGGTGGCCATTTTAGTGCTAAAAAGACCGCTGCAAAGATCTTGCAGTGTGGATTTTACTGGCCCACTATTTTTCGTGATTCTTATCAATTTTGTCAGAGTTGTGAGAGGTGCCAGAAGTTAGGAAAGATTTCTCGTCGTAACATGATGCCTTTAAACCCCATCTTAATTGTAGAAATATTTGATGTGTGGGGTATTGATTTCATGGGTCCCTTCCCAAATTCGTGTGGTAACCTTTACATCTTATTAGCAGTGGATTATGTTTCTAAGTGGGTAGAAGCCATATCAACCAAGACAAATGATCGCCACGTGGTGATTAAGTTTGTTCGAGAGTTTATCTTTGCTAGGTTTGGCACTCCTAGGGCTATTATAAGTGATGGAGGAACTCATTTTTGTAATCGATCATTCGATGCCCTTCTTCGTAAGTACTCCATCACTCATAAAGTCTCTACACCCTATCATCCCCAAACTTGTGGTCAGGTAGAGGTCTCAAATAGGCAGATTAAACAGATTCTTGAAAAAACAGTGAACCCTAATCGTAAGGATTGGTCTACGCGTTTATTGGATGCACTATGGGCTTATAGAACTGCTTACAAGACTCCTATTGGCATGTCTCCATACAGACTTGTCTATGGGAAAGCTTGTCACCTACCAGTAGAGTTAGAACATAAAGCTTATTGGGCAATTAAAGAATTTAATTTCGACCTTCCTACAGCTGGGAATCACCGCAAACTTCAACTCAATGAGTTGGAAGAAATTAGGAATGATGCTTATGAAAATGCAAAAATATATAAAGAAAAGACTAAGGTGTTCCACGACAAATCGATTCTTCGTAAGTCGTTTGAACCGGGCCAGAAAGTTCTTTTATATAACTCTAGGTTGCATCTATTCCCTGGTAAATTGAGATCTCGTTGGACTGGCCCATACTATGTCAAAGATGTGTTCCCTCACGGAGCCGTTGAACTTGAGGATCGAAAAAATGGCAATGTTTTTAAAGTAAATGGCCAGAGAGTCAAACCATTTCTTGAACTTGGGGATATGGAAGTGGAGACTGTTCTTCTCCAGGACCCTATTTACCAAGATTGAGAACATATTGGGTCTTGTTTCCTGTATATTAGTAGTTTTAGTTTTCTTTTCTTTTCTAGGTTTTAGGCTGCTGCATGTCCCTTTTGCATATATATCTTGTCCTATCTTATTACAGGGACTGCTACTTTCATAAGTTGCATTGCTCATCAGGTACACTCTCTTATTCTTGCTCTTTATTTATGTCTTCAGTGTCATATTCTCAACATTGAGGACAATGTTTGATTTAGGTTGGGGGATGGGGATTTCAAATGAAAGTGAGATGCAGTTTTAGTAGTTTTGATCTCTTTAAAAAAAAAATTCTGAGAATTCCAAGGTTTTGTGGTAAAAGTCCTATTCAATAAAGAAAAGTAGTATTCTAAAGTTTGATGCTTTGAATTTAGGAGCTTATGGAGTTGTTTGAGTAATTTTAGCTTGCTAATAAATTTTTTAAATTTTAGTTTGTTATACTATTCCTTTACTATAAGTTTTTCAAAAATCTCAAGTTTTAGAGAAATTCTTGCACATAGATGTAAGGGTGTAGTTTAAGTAAAGAGTAACCATGACTAAGAGATCTCGAATAATCATTAACGGAGACTTAGTCCTATGTGAGTTTCTGAGCTTTCATGTCTTTTGAGTGATCTCTTCTGCATTAACTCCGAGTAGAATAAAGAGCTACTCAACCTTTCGTAGTATTAACACTCACTTTGATCTCATGAGTGCCTCAATTTTTTCAACCACTGAGGGTGACATTAGGATTGTAAACCTCAGTCTTGTAGTCTGAAATGATACATGACATACCTCTCCTGACTTGGTAGATGAAAGTAGGTAAATTTCTTATCCATTATAAAATCACTCCATCACCTCTACACCATATAAGCCTTCAATCCATTGTTTTTGAGAAGTGAATAGGGATGATCAACTGAAAGAGAAGAAAAGTGTTCTAATTCAGTGTATGTCTTCATTGGAGCTGTATCAAAAGCATATTCTATAAAATAATAGTGATTATGCTTCTTCAAGAAAAATTGAAAGGAAATATGTTAAAAAGAAGAAGTCAAATTCTAAATGGTTCAAATCAAAGAACAAATGAAGAAAAGTGAAGATGTGCTTATCCATTGCTTTCATTAGGTTTAGTTTTATTTAGTATTGCTTGAGGACTAGCAAAACGTAGGTTTGGGGGTGTGATAAATACTATAAATATGCAATTATTATTGTTATTATTCATGCATTATTGCATTTTCCCACTGATAGCTTTATTTTTAAACGTAAAGTGTATAGTTCTCTCTTCACCATGGTGTAGTACACATTTTACTGATAAAAATAGTATATTCATATGTTTTTATATGAGACTGGATGATCTACTAATAAATTATTTTTTATTTTGTATGTGCAGATGGAAATCCTTCTCAAGAGGAGATCGAGCTGGACATATGAAATTAGTCTTAAGATTTATGCGGGTATTAAGAGTGAAATGGTAACAATTTGCATCTCCAAAAATTAAGTTGAATACGACCAGCCAAAAGAAAAAAAAATTAATTAATTAGCATTGATGACATCATGCATACTCTCAAATTGGTATTACTGGTACGTATAGCTTTCATGGGCCCACAAGCCACTTCCATCAGTTGAAATTATTACTAAATCTAAAGCTTTAAATGAAGTGGGACCCACGTACAAACACCTATTCTTTCTCTCCAAGACTCTCTATTTAATTCTAGCCAATCTAGATTCCATTACATGGGAGATTTGCAAACAAAGTGGGTCCCATCGTGAGCCCAAAATCATCAAAAAATCTATTCACGTATTGGTATGGGTTGTTAGCAGATTCATTATTGAAATAGTTTGTGGACCCTACTTACTATAATCTAATCAGTACCCAAATAAAAATTTTTAAAACTAGGAATTCTTGTAGAAGTGGGAAAGGAATAACGGTGGAGGTAGGTGTATAAGTACACAGGGCAGCAACGTGGGTGAGGGAGCAGAGAGAAAAAAAAAAGCTTAAAGAGGAGTAGGGCGTACAAGAGAGAGGAGGAAGAAGAAGAAGCCGACAACAATATTGGAGTTTTGCACAATTTCTGAGGCAGGCTACATCTTTGGTACATCAGATACTTCTTTTCTCTTCTTATTATTTCAATGGAACTACTTGAACCCATGGGGTTCTAACTTTATTGTTAAGGTGAAGGGATGAAATTGTAGGGTTTAATTTTATTTATGTTCTTCAACAAAATATTTGGATCACTGGTTTAATTGAAGTTTGGTTTTCTCTTTATTGATTTATCTTCTAGTTATTTCTTTCATGTTATTTGTCATGCAAATTTCATAGTTAGATTATTGGTTGGTAATTTCAGTGGCCTATTTTAATTATATTAAGTATTATTCTTTGACTAAATATGTCATGCATATGTAGTACTTAGAAAATAAATATTATGCCGAGAACAAACTTATTATCTTTGGGATCGTAACTTTTTGGGTCTTTATCGCAAAATCATCGGGAAAGTAGTAGACAAAGGAATTATCGTACTACCCGCAAAAATCAAATATTTTGTGATAGAATATAAATTGAATAAATTTTACAAGGGATTCCGGGATCCTTAACACTTTAATTAATTGGTTAATCTTCATACTTTAGGTTTGCTTTTATTATTTTTAAAATTTCTTTTTCTTAAAAAAATTAATTTTTCTTGATTAGTTAATTCATAATATTAATTAGTGTGTTTTTGTTCCACTCCTCGTGGGATCGACCTATATTTGCTGATATCTACACCATAGATACAGTGCACTTGCAGTTTTAATCAAATAGTGCTTTTAAAGCCTATCAAGTTTTGCAGTTATGAATCAGAAGTTCAATGACCCAAAAACATTTATGCTTTGACATGACCGTCTTGGTCACCCAGGTTCTACTATGATGGGTAGAATAATTCAGAACTCACAAGGACATCCGTTACAAAAGCTTCAGAAGCTTCTGATGTCCAAAGATTATACTTGTACTGCTTATTCTTTTGATAAACTAATACTCAAACCCTCTTTTACTAAAGTTGTAGTTGAATCACCAGTTTTTCTACAACGACTTCAGGGAGACATTTGTGATCCTATCTACCCTCGATGTAGACCATTTCAGTACTTTATGGTCTTAATAAATGCTTCTGCGAGATGGTCGAATGTTTGGCTTCTATCCACTCGCAATGTTGTTTTTGCACGTCTACTTGCCCAAATCATTAGATTACGTGCACATTTTTCCGATTATCCAATCAAATCTATTCGTCTTGATGGTGCTGCTGAGTTTACATCTCAAGCTCCCTCTTTCAACTGGAAGTTCAGTGTGTGGGAAACTGGGGTGTCACAACTTACCATTCGCCCCTAAAGCTACTATCTCTCTCTCTATCTCTCTCTATCAAGCTCGCTCTCTCACTCTCTCATTAAGAACATCTCCAATACAATGTGGATGTGGATGCCACATAAGAAAATATATTTTTTCCAAAAAAAAAAACTCTTCAAATGCTAATGTGAAGATAAACTTTAAAGTTGAGTTGGTAGTGAAGTGGAAAGGCATTGGTGGAATGGGAAGACATTGGTGTGTAAAATGAAGACACTGTGAAGCCCATTGTCTAATTCTACACACTCAACTTCACAATGTCCTTGTTTTTCACGCCAATGTTTTTCCATTCTACTGCCAACTCAGCTTCGAATTTATTATATTCATATTAGCATTTGAGGTATTGTTTAGGAGAAATGTGTATTTTCTCTACGCGACCTCGACATCGCATGGGAGATACTTTAAGTTGGTAACTCAAATGACAAGGAACAAAGTCAAAGTCAGCTTCACAGAACAAAGTTTGAAGCTCTCATTTGACTATAAATTTGTGTGGGAGGCAATCCAGAGAGAGAGATTTAAGGAAGACTTGAGAATAGGAAATAGTTGGAGAGAAAAGATTTGAGGGAGAGAGAATTTAGAGAGTAGACTCTTAAAAAGGAATAGTTGAGGAGGGAGAGGGAACGTCAAATAGAAAGAAAAATTTGAGAGACAATATAAGAGAAATTTGAGGGTGGATATTTTTTGGGAAAGAGAGAATTGGAGAAAGAGGGAAAGTCAGATTGAGGAAAGATAATCATATCGTTCTAAAACTTTTAACCCCCTTTAAATTGAAATATTAAGCATTCAATGTCATTTATCTTACTATTTATTTCCAACCATCTGTTGATGAGATTAAAAGTTTTAAAAACATCTTCACAAAAACTCAATCTTCGGATCATCTCTATGTAGGTCCTTGGATCATTACTATGTCAGCCCACAACCTGGTCTAGCAGGATCTAAAAAAAAAAAATTGATGTCATACTTAAAAAGCAGGGTTCCCTGGTGGAATTCAGGGTGCATTTATCAACTCCCTATTTTTAAAGGCTCGTGATATTTACCGTATAGACAATCGATAAGGGCCATTAAATTTTAAAGTTAACTAAACTAAATAATAGTTGATTAAATTTAGTGTGTATTTTATTAAGGGCTATCATCTTTTGGTCAAATAATAATTTTTTTTGGTTTTCTATTGTTTAACACTTTCATTCCCACTCCACCAATTTAACGAATTTTTTTACCAACTTATTCAGCATCACAACGCCGAGCACATTCAACTTCATTCGTTTCCAGCTTTCCGAACATTGAATCTCATATTTGAGAATCTTATATAAATGGTATGAAATAAACTCCACCATTAAGAGTTTTTTTTTCACAAAAAGAATTTGGTGAAAGAATTGGATTATCAAAACATCTAAAAAAAAATTAGAACAAAAGAAAGCAAAGCATTGCGGAAAAAACTAAAAGAGCAATTTTTTTTTTAAAAAAAAAACAAAACAAAACAAAATTGGTTGTGCATGTACATAGTCTATTAATTTTTTTTATAGAAAGGCATTTGTTTGTTGGCTACTGTAAAATGTGAGTTGGTTTTTTAAAACAAGTCAAATGTATTATTTGCCTTGATTGTGGTAGCCCTTAACATCACCAGGTAGACCTTAACTTAGATGACCCTTTTCGGCTGCTAATACAGTGGATATCATGAGTCTTTTTAAAAGATGTTGTTAATAAAGGACTCAAAATGGATAGGGGGATGGTTGCATATCTTCAAGTTCAATGAATAAGAGAACTTTTCAAAGTTAATATGTGATGTCTTCAAGTTCTTGAAATGAAAAGAAATAAGAGAAATTTTCTGTGAAACTATTGAAGACTAGCAAAGATGCACGTGCCTGGAAACCCCATGTCCAAAAATACAAAGAAAAGGTAGCATCTTCATGATTCAACCCTAAAAAATAAACTAACTTATATTGTAAATGAGTGTATTAAATATGATGTTAAATTCATTATTGAATGAAAATTTGCTGAGTATTAAATGATCATATTTCAATTTGTCATATAATACATATTTATTACTTGTTAAAAACACAAATGGAAAGGGTGATTTTGGAAGTTTGGGCAAATAAAAAACTAAACCTTCTAAGAGGAAAGAACTTAGGGCCCGTTTGGTTCGCGATTGAAAAACTTATTTACACCTAAACTAATATGCATTTTGTACTACATCTAAAACTGTTTTAGGATTTCCAATAAAATCATGTATGATTTTACAAAACAAAAGAATGTTGTTTTCTTTATTTTCAATGAAATCATTTAGGATTTTATAGTAAAGTCAAAAGAATAGTTTTAGATGTGATACAAAATGTAGTTAATTTAGATGTAAATTAGTTTTTGAAAACAAGTTTTCCAACCGCGAACCAAACGGGCCCTAAGTTTTTTAATTTAATGCTTGTTAAAAACACTAATCAAAAGGGTAACTTAGGAAGTTTGGGCAACATCACACCACTGAAACTTCAAAGTTTTTGAATTATAAGAGCATAGATATAACTAAAGACATGAGATTATTATTATTTTCTGTAGAAAACATCTTCTCTTATGGAAATCATACAAAGAGCCTAGATGTCAAAAGGGTCGTATATCACATGGATGGTTGGGACTTGTGATTGGTGGGCTTTACCCCACCCTCTCAATGCCAAGAAAACCCTGTACACTAAAGCACTATACTTATACAATATACTTGATAAACAAGAAGGCCAGAACCTATGAGTTCCATCAAGGGAATCAACAAGGAAATAGAGTAGAGCTGCTAAGACAAATGGCATAAGAACGAAGCATACACATAATTACATACATCTGATCTGTTCAGAAGCTACAGGTAAAAGCTGCAGTGTCCAAACATATATAAGCACTTTGATGTTTCAATTTAAAGGAAAGAGGAGAATGCACATACCTATTATTAACAACCATTTTGCATGTAAACTGAATTTCATGTTGTTCAAACTTATTATTAGCCGTAGCATCGGATGGGATCATTGCAGCCTTTCTCAGTAGACTGCTTGAAACCAAAGCGACCCCCTTTCGCAAGGTATTGCTGGTGATACTCCTCTGCTCGGTAAAACTTCTTTGCTGGGAGAATTTCAGTTACAATCTTCCTGTCCAAGATCTTCTGCTGCCGCTCCAAGGACTCCCTTGCTGCTTTCTCCTGCTCAGGGGTGTAGAAGTAGATTCCAGATCTATACTGTGTACCCACATCATTTCCCTGTCCATCAAGAAAATTCCAAGTTGGAACTAATTAAATCGGTACAAGAGGTGGTCCCTTATTGAGCAGTCAACCCTACATGAGTTGCTGCATCACATTCATGTGCGTATGTACGTGTAAAATCTTTTGAGGACAATGAACCTCAGACCACCATAATTTTTCATATAATTATATTCTCAGATGAATTTTATCAGAACATGCAAGGAGTTCTGCAATAACCATATAAGGCTCTAGCTTTCAAGGTTTAGGAATACCTAACTAGATCCATCATCAACACAGGGATTTCCCAATAACCTTGTAAGGATTTATCTATTCTTTCTCCCATGGTACACCTTTAGAAATGTAACATTTGCCGCTCCTGCATGTACATCACATCTCCAGGTCATGGTTTATTGTTTCATGATCATAGATCTACCTTTCGCTATTGTACTTTTGTTAAAGGTAATCCTGTTAACATGGATAAGTATGAAATAGCAAATAGTTGCCCATTCGAGTGCTAAGGATGAGTTCCGTTGTATGGTGCATTGGATATGTGAGCTGTTGTGGCTAAGAATCTTGCAAATCAATATCATGTTGAGGGACCTGTGTTACAACCTGCTATTAGCATTGCTCATAATCCTGTGCGCCTACACTAACCTTTTTGCGAGGGCATGTCTGTCCTATTTTAGGTGCTAAAGTGTCCAACTACTAAAAGCTAATGTCCTTCGAGGGAAATCCAGCTGTAGCCTGTAGGAATTTCAAATCCATCCAAGATATTGAACAATCAATATGAATACGAATTGTGATGTCTATTAAGGAAAATTGACCTCAAACCACCATTCCACAAAATTATTTTCCTTGGAGAATTTCATCAAATGTCAACCTTAGAGTAAATAACTAAATAAGAATTACTGGTTAGTGGAAATGGTTTTTTTTTTATAAGTAGAAATTTTATAGCAAGAACATTCTCAAAAAAAAAAAATATAGCAAGAAGCAAATAGGCAAAGAGGGACACAATATAACTGAAGAAAGGAAAAAAGAAATGGAAAAGAAGGAAAAGGAAAGCAAACAAAAGCGCCGCCCCATAGATCCAGTAATCCCTGTACAGGCCAAAGGCCAACCACCTGTATACCAAAAAAAAAAAAAGAAACAAAGAAAAGAAAAGAAGAGGAAAAAAAAACTATCCTATTGTTACTGTGACAAAGATGGCCTAAAACACAATACAGATGTGGACCACAAAGAGCATATCAATTGTCAGCTGATGGTAAACCTAAGCGTTGGTAGATTGTAGAAATGATAACACTCTCCAAACAACCCCAATGATCAAAAGAACAGTGTCACAAACTTAGCTATTTGATTGGGAAGCTAGAAGTCCACAGGGGACTCACACTAATCATCATCACTTAGCTTAAGCCTTCAACTCTAAGAGTCCTATAGAGACCGCAACTATTGACTAAGACACTTGAAATCATGCAAGAGACAAGCAACAAAAACAGAGAACTGAATGCTTCATTACTTTTTTTCCCTTTCCTTTTTAACGGGGGACTGAATACTTTTTTTTTGACGGAAGGGGAACTGAATAACTTAATAGCTCAATGTACTTAACAATCGTACTTTATGGTGACCTTTGTTTCTGCAGATAGCTGACCACAGCAAACAACAGCTTTACAATTGTAGAGGAACTCCATCTCAAAATTATCATAAAGTCACCCGTTGTCACCAACATGGATGCAAATCCAATGTCAAACCCAATATTCCTTTGATACTCTTCATAGAGATGCAAATCCACATAAAAAAAATTTTCAGCTTTAAGTGAGGCAGAATAGGCAAATGATAAACCCATTTACTATTCAAGATTCACCTCCTTATCTATCATTAACGCAGTCGAGGTATTCTTCTTTGAATAAACATATGTGTTGTGCATCCTTCACAAATGCGTTTTTCATGACTTCCTTTGGACTGCTCTTTCTTTTATCATCCACCTTTGTTGTGGTTAGGCTTTGGACCTTTGTATTAGAGGAACAAGATCGTGATCCTACGATTAGATGGACGACAGCGAGATCCAATGGTTAGATGGATCGAGATGGAGACTAAGATCAAGATCAAGAGAAGATTCTGAAGATTCTTAGGATTGTGATTATCAAGATCTTGTGTATATTTAGGAAACTTCCCATGTTTATCTTGTGTCCTAATTTTATTGTTTCCTAGTTAAAAGTTTTCTATTAGTTACAGGTTTCCTAATAGGATTAGAATACTTAACACTATAAATAAGTGTGCTCATGTAAATCAATGTATCCCAGTATCTCAAAATTATTGGTGATCAATAATATGCAGCCCTAGTGGCTTTCTGTCGTGGATGTAGGTCGATGATCAGACCGAACCACGTTAATCTCTCGTCTCAGTTTATCTTTATTTCATTTATTTTATATTTCAGATTTCTCTCAATTTAAAATTTTACGTGGTATTAGAGCAGGTTGTCCGCCACCTGTTCCGCTTCCGCTTTTTAACGATGTTGCTGATTTGTTCTTGCAGTGTGTGTCCGCTACAAAATCAGTTCACGTCCATTGAACATCTATTTCCGGTTGTTTTCTTGCTCCGCTTCACCGGTCAATTCTATGGCTTTTAATGAGTTTTTTTTTTCAAGTTTTTTTTTCATTATTCACTAAAGTCGTATCCTACTCTAATGGTTCATCCACATCATCTCATCTGTTAACTCCTTCTATCCAAGCCGTCATCACCATGATGATACTAGCATAATATATCGGTCCATTATTCCGCCAGATTTTGTCATGTAGTGGCTTCTATATAAAATAAATAAATAAAATAAAGATAAACTGAGATGAGAGATTAACGTAGTTCAGTCTGATCATCGACCTACATCCACGACAGAAAGCCACTAGGGCTACATATTATTGATCACCAATAATTCTGAGATACTGGGATACATTGGTTTACATGAGCACACTTATTTATAGTGTAAAATTACTTGCTTCCTAAGTATTCTAATCCTATTAGGAAACCTGTAACTAATAAGAAACAATAAAATTAGGAAACAAAATAAACATGGGATGTTTCCTAAATATACACAAGATCTTGATAATTACAATCCTAAGAATCTTCTATTGATCTTCAGAATATTCTCTTGATCTTGATCTTGGTCTCCATCTTGATCCATCTAACCACTGGATCTTGCTCTCGTCCATCTAACCGTAGGATCACGATCTTGTTCCTCTAATACTTTGAGATTACTAACTTTTTTCTCAAATTCAGCCATATATTTAAGTCGTCAAACTTATCAATTGTTCAAGGGCAATACACCCATGCCAAGGCCTCAACTTTTCTTCTGCGGACCACCGCCATGTAGGTAGAAGTAAAACCAGTCTTTCTTGAAAATACCAAAAGTATCAAAAACTAGAGTTTGAATCGCTAAAGGTATGCGGTAACTACAATTGTTTGTTTCAAAATCTACCAGCTTGTGAATAGCACAAGATTTCATATTACACGGGAAGAATTCCGACTTAATCTCTTTGAAGTCTTCAGACTACGTGAA
>MVGT01001392.1:91543-122710 GCA_002174775.1 Macleaya cordata | reverse complement strand
GCATATCCTCCCCGAACAAGTACATGCCTGAACTACGATCTTGGCTTTTCTAGTCTTCAACGCTCATGACCTTGAATTAAATTTCCATGTGTCAAAAGTGTCAAATTCATTGGATTCCATGTTCCTTATTGTGACAAATTTGCTCAGGGAACCTTGAGTTAACCATTTCTTAGCCGAGCATGCCCAGCTGTTTGGACTTGAAGGCACTTGAACTTTCCCTTAATCCAAAGATACTGCAAAAGCTTCTATCATTTCCATTTTTTAGCTTGAAGGTACTTGACCAATTCCTTAATATCATTCCTGAGCACAAAAAAGTTGATTTCCACCCACTCTTCCAAGTTATTGATGACTCCTATTGGTCGATAATCATGCTCTCTAGCCTCTCTTCCATTCTAGCAAAAGAACCTCAACCTTCTCCATGTTTTTTTTCCTAAGACCTATGCAGGCTTGTTGTATTTTCCTCCTTCATAACTGAACTAAATTATTAGCCATTCTGGTATTGAACACGACATGCCATATCCTCGGTTTCTTTTGCCTGCTTATCTACATAAATTCTTTATTTAGAACATTGTTTCTAATTCTTTTTTGGAACTGATTGTATTTTTCAAAGTAACTCTTTAAGAATTTTTTGTTTTTTTTTGTAAAAAAATGAGGGTTACGCCTCAACACCAGCCTCCAAGCCAAACCTAACATTAACATTATGGAGCCAAACCGCGTCAAACCCCAAGCTAACCTTTTCAGGAATCGTCTACAATTAAATAAACATATACAAATCTACAGTGTGAGAGCATAACACCAGGATAAGACATTCCATAAGGAATATACCTATTGATTATTGCAAAATACTTTAAACAAGAAACAGGAGCCTAAAATTTGACACCCTAAAATTTGAAACTTTATATAATCTAATCTAGTGACCTAAAAGAAAATTTAAACAAGAGAAATTAGAGAACATCTACAAACTAGTCTACTTACAAAATGAAAACAAGAGAGAGAGCAACAGATTCATACAAGCAATAACAATCAAAATGAACTCATTTGAAATACAAAATTAACCATATTAAGTAGAGAAAAGTAAAGTTAATCAGTTTACCTGACGATTAAGAGTGGTAGGATTGTGGCGGGACCAAAACATATCAAGCAAGTTGTCATAACTACACTCTTTAGGATCAAACTGAACCCTAACAACCTCAGAATGATTAGTCGTTCCAGTACAAATATCATTGTAAGTAGGATTATGAAGAAACCCTTGACTATACCCAACTTCTGTTTTTGTCACACCAGGAACTCTCTGGAAAGCTAATTCAACACCCCAAAAACACCCAGCACCGAATTGAGCAAATTCCTGACCTGGTGCAGGGATATCTTCATCAGGACCTTGAGCAATCGAAGAAGAAGAAGAAGATGAATCCATGGATGAGATTTCAGAAGCTTTGTTACCAAACCCTAAACCCAATTTTCCTAACCAGTTCATGGGGCCTCTTGGTTGGGACAATTGTCTGGAATTTCGAGGAAAAGAAGAGGGTTTTATGGGGAATTTGTTGAGAGAGAGGAAAGATGAGGAGAGAGGAGTGAAGCGGGAAGAGATGATTATGAGAGAAGATGAGTGAGAAAGTGAATAGGAAGAAGAAGCTAAAGACTGAAGCATTGTTTGATTTGTTGTTGGTTTTTTTTTTTTGTTTCTAGAGAGAGACAAGTGACGTAGTGAGGGAGAGAAAGTTTCTTTTATTAATTTTTTTTATTTTTTATTTTTCTTTCTGATATTAAGATGAGGTGACGTGGCAAGTCGAGGTTAGGTGAGGAATTGCGGATAATGATGATAAAACGCAACCTTTGAAGTTTGAAGGCTTCAAGGTGAATGCGTAATGAGTTTACTTAGAGCATCCACAGTGTTGTAGGGTAAAAAGCTATTTTACCTTACCGTTTTTTAGCCTACAAGACCCACATCCACAGTGGGGAGTGTTTTAAAAAAATTTAAAAAATTAATAAAAAACCTAAACTGGGGACAAAATTGACATTTAAAAAAAATATATATATTTTAAAAAGCCAGGCGTGGTCCTTGGACCACGCTTGGAATCAAACGTAGTGTTAGCACTACGCCTGGTTTTTATAAATTTTTTTTTAATTTTTTTAATTTTTTTTAAAATTTTTTATAATTTTTATAATTTTTTATAATTTTTATAATTTTTTTATAATTTTTAAAAAAATTTTACCCATTTTATAAAAGTTATTTAAAAAAAAATTAAAAAAAAAAATATTTGGGCGTGGAGCTATCTCCACGCCCCATGCAATTTAAAAAATTTTAAAAAAATTGGGGCGTGGCTTTACCTCCACGCCCCGTTTCAAACGCCATCATACCTCTACGCCCCATTTCAGACGTGGTGCCAGATCCACGCCCCGTAAAATAATTTGCAGATGAGTCTGGAGAAGGCCAATTTTAGCCTATCTAGGACTCTCGTAGGGGGAAATTCTTATTTTCCCCTACCCACTACTCAACTCAAATAAGGTAAAAAGGTATTTTACCATACCACTGTGGATGCTCTTAGGTGGTATAGTCGGTCCCACTACTACATAAGTTGAAAATCCCTTCAAAATACTTATGTAACTTGTTTGGTTCAAAAATCATATAGTGTCAATCGAAGGGCTTATTTTGTTTTATAAAGATGGTATAAGAGTGTTATTTTGTGTTTGTTAGGCTCGGCTTCAGGGCCAAAGGATAGTTCCTTTTTCATTCAGGCTATGTTTTATAGCAAAGAAGTGTATTTCGCGAAAATATGTTCATTTCCACTAATTCCGCGGAAATGTATTCTTTGGATGGGCCTAGAAAGCCTATTCTATAGAATTATATTAACTACTAGCCACGCTTTTAAGTGAGTAGACCTCTAGTTCTATGGAATTGAAAATACAAACAAACAATGAAATTTGTGGTATTTTTCTAAAACCAACCAAATTCCATGAAATTCAAACGCTATGAAACGAAGCCTAAAAGCTCATTTTGAACGATGGGATTTGTTTTCTTGGCCCAAAGGCATTTCCCTTCACTTTTTAACTCATTTTGAGTTATGGGCTTTGCCCCCAGTTGTATGGTCCAAGTTATACGGGATTGATTTCCACTCTAGGTCTCAAAATTTGTTGATTTTCGCAAGTGTTGGTGGAAAAAATTGGAGTAGTCTATAGCGCCATAATAGACAATCCATCTCTTCAAACTTAGCCCAGCCCACTACCATCCTGTGACTATCTTATACTTTTGTGTGACTCAACATCTGTTCATATCAATAAGATGAAGGATTGCAAATAAAACAGAATGAAAGAATGAGATTCATCAAAGAGTTATCTTCATCAAATTACAATAGCATTTAAATTTCACGGAAATAAGTTAGTTCTGTGGAAACAATATAAATTCCGTTGTTTGTTTGCTTTTTAATTCCACGGAACTGGGGGCCCAATTACTTAAAAGCATGGTTAATAGTTAGTTTTTAATGTAATTCTATAGAATAGGTTTTCTTGGCCCCCTAAGAAATTAATTTCGTGGAAGTGGTAAAAATGAACCTATTTCCGCGAAATATATTTCGTTGCTATCAAACACAGCTTAGGCCTGCTTGGTAGCATTGTAAACCTTTGCAAGTTGCAAACGTTTACACCTGCAAATGTTTGTTATAGTAAACATTTACTATTGAAACATTTTCTGTTTCAACTTCAACCCCAAATTAAGACTCCCAAATAGATCAACCACTACCTCTCTACGTGCTTCCTTGATATTTTATGTTCTCCAATTTTTATTGTCAAATTAATTGGGTACCAATTAATTGAAACACAAAAATTGATCAAGGATGCAACCTTTATCCTCCTAAACTTGAAACTGATTTTATTTTTGGCGATAAAAATTGAAGTATTGAACCCAGATCTAACCCAAAATTAAACAGATTATACAGATTTTATCTTTGGCCTAAAATCGATTAAAATTGAACCCAGAACTACCCTAAATTTCTGTTTCTAACCTAAATTTGATTCAATTTGAGTCCAAATCTACCTAAAGTTAACATCATTAACCCAAATCTATACTAAATTAACATCCTCTACTATATTTTTTAATTTCTGCACAGAAAAATATTTTGATTCCTAACCTAAAATCGACTGAAACAAAACCTAAATCTTCTACGAAGTCAACATCTTCAACCCTAAATTAACCAGATCTACCATAAAATTAACCAAATTCTACCCTAGAAAATTTAACCCAAACCTACCCTTCGATCTTCTTCTTCTTCGTCTTCTTAGATTGAGAAAGTGTTAGAGAGAAGATAGAGCTTCTCCTGATTCATCTGTTAGAGAAAGAGAGAGAAAGAGAGGTTTCTTCTTTTGAGAGATAAAGTGACAGATAGAGCTTCTTCTGATTCTTTGGGAGAAAAGGAAAGAGATAGGATAGGGAGAGACAAATGATGATCTTGAAAGAAGAAGAAGAGAGAAGAGCAACCTTATGTCTGTATTTAGTCGAGTGAGAGAGAGTCAAGGGACGATAAATGGCAGGGAACGAAAAAAACTTGGTTTTGATCTAACTTAATAAGCTTTAAGTTCAATAGAGAAGGGGACCGTTTGTGTCCAGTTCTGATGCTGGCCGTGGCTGGTTCGTCGGAGAGCGGAGGGGCTCCGGCGATTATCTCGAATCCCCCCATCTCCTTTGCCAAAGTTTTGGCTCCGACCCAGTCCCCTCCTTGGGTTCCTGATTATCGTCTATCGATGAAAGATGGCATTCCGGCAATTAGGTTCTCCCCGAGTGACATGCTCCGATCTGAACAAAAAATGGCGCATGCACTAATCCTTAAGTTCTCTGCAGGCAGACCTTCTATTAGTGATATCAAATCTCATATTGACCTTCATTGGGGGCTTGCAGGGAAAATCGTAGTCGGTGTTATTGATCCGAGACATATTTTACTAAATCTCACCTCTGAAGGGGACGTTCTGAGAACCATGGTTAGGGAAAAGAAACATATCAAGGGCTACTGGTTTCGTCTCTTTCGTTGGTCTTCGTCTTTCGATCCCAGAAAAGACTCGAGCATCGCGGCGGTATGGATTTTATTTCCAAGGCTGCCCATGAACTTTTTCAGTAATGAAATGATGAGCGGAGTTGCAGACCATATTGGTGGTAAATTTCTGAAAGCAGATAATCCAACTTTAGGACTCGCAAGGCCAAGTACTGCTCGGATCTGTGTGGAGCTTGATGTCGCAAAACCTATTCCGGAATCCATCTGGATCTGGTTAGACAAAGACATCGGCTTTGAACAAGATTTGATTTTTGAAAACCTTCCAAAATTTTGTCATCGCTGCTCCCTACAAGGTCATATTTCTGGGGAGTGCAGAAAGGGGTCCAAACCTGCTCAGAATTCGGTGGCTACAAATGATGGTGAGCTTGATAAGTCTCAGGTAATTAGTTCGAAGGCAACACCTATGGAAGTTTTGGGAGATGTTGACAAAGGGAAGAAGCATGTCGGATCTCACATGGAGGACGGTGGGTCCAAGGAAGTTGAAAATGATGGTTTTCAGCTAGTAAAATCTAAGCGTGAGTGGAGGAAAAAAAACAAAAAAAATTTACAGGCCTCCTTCCAGGGAGATCCGTCGGTTTCTGGCACGGTAATATCTCCCTCTCCGGAGATCGTGAGGGACGAAGTTAATGGTGGGAAGAAGGCTACTATTGAAGTTTCTTCAGGCGATCAAAGGATCGAGAAGGTTCAGGCATTGCTAAGGGAGGACAGATCGTCTCTGGGATGCGACTCAACCGATCTTGATCAGGTTCCGGCCAGTAATAAACATCAGGCTTTACCATCTGTGGTGCTGGAGCTGGCTGAAGCCGGTGACAACCGGTCAAAGGCAACCTCGATCTTGGAGGATGATGTACACACTCTAGCGCCTGAAGACGAAGGAAACCAGATTAGTCAGTCAAAACATACCAGCGTGGGGGTCATCGTCGGCAGCATAGGGGAGAAGAAGTCGGCGGAAATAGTGGTGGTCCCACATCTAGGTGCTACTAAGGTGTTTTCCTATTTAATTAACAATAGGGGGACAAAATTTCAAGATGATGGGCAGACTAGTAATCAAAGCAAAGATAATAATAATGATGGGCTATCTTTTGTTAGTGGAGGTGTGGATTTAGTGGATGTTGGGCAGATATTGGTTCAGATGCCGGGTACCTCCAAGGTGGTGGTTTCTACTAATCCCACCGACATGCCTGCGCCTCGACTGCTGCACAGTCATGTTGTCTCCCACAACGACTCTCAAATGGTGACCTCCAAATTAAATAATAGTGGTGGGGCTGATATGATGCATGGTGTGCAGGCTAATGTCTTTAGCAATTTGAATAAATTAGATAGTTTATCTGGTTTAGGTGGCATGGGCGATGAGGTGTTTGAGGCTGCTGTCTCCAAGGAATTGAATATTCAAATCATTGGAGATAGTGGAGTTCTTATAAGTGCTGAACAGGTTTTAGCTCCTCACATATTGAATAAACAAAGGCATAAAGATGGGTTATCTGGCAACACAGGAGCTGGGATCGATGAGCAGGCTTTGGTCTCCCACGCTTCAGAAAAAATAATAATTAATACAGTTAGTATACCCGAGCTGGATGGCGGGCAGGACCTGCATATGGAGGATCAGGCTTCGGTCCCACAGGTCGGAAACAAAGTACCGAGTGATGTCCTTAGTTGTCTTCAGGGTGGCTTGGCATCCTCAGATATGGTACTAGCTGGAATTGGGTGCAATGGAGAGATTCCTTTGATTAATGCTCAGGCGCAAGACGATAGATTGGCGTACTCCACGGTATCTGAAGCCGACATGATTAATTTGAACNGTATGGTCTCTATGTTCTCTTTGTACTAGTCCCAGGAGGTTCAGGTTTACGTCCCCCTCCGGCTAGGTGACACTTTGTTATTAATAAAGCTCTCCTCGTCCTGTCGAGGTTTTCGGAAAAAAAAAATGGCAGGGAACGCTCGCAACCCATTTAGCTTTAAAGATGTGGGCCCAGGGCAAATGTTCCCCATAAGTGGAATTTGCATTATGTTACCAAAACGCCCCTTTTTTTCAAAAGTGAGGGAAACGTATGCAATGCAAACGTTCCCAGCTGTACCAAGCAGGGCTAAAGTCTTTTATTAAGGAAAGGTAGATATAGTCAGATTCTCCGATCTCTATTGTGTTGTCATCCATTTTTAATTCAATGGAGGACAACATAAGGATGATGACTAATTCTCTCTTGCATGGATATTATTGCTGCAATGACATTCTCTCGTTTTTAGTTAAGCAAATCATTTTCTTGCAATACCATTTGTCTCCTTTTAATTATTAAAGAATTTAAAAATTTTGTATTGTGATCTAGAAAGTTTTGGTTTCTGATGATTGGGTTGGGTATTTTCATTTTTATTTTTATTTTTGATGAAAGTTGATTGGGTATGTTGACTGCTTCAAAAGAAATTTGTGTGCACTATGTTAGTTTTATATGTTTCAAAATGAATTTAAAATATAAATTAAAAGAGTTTTAAATACATTTATTTTTATTTAAACCATCGTGCATGAATCTGTTTTAAATGAATTTAATAAAAAATGCATGTACTTTATATCGCACAAGTTAATATGCATGAAGGTTTTAATGGAGGAGTTAATTTATATTTTAAACTAGTTAATTAAATGAGTTAATTAATTAGCTTTTAAATGGAGACGAGTTAATCGAGGTATTTGTTTACCTATAAACAGAGTTTTTCTCTACTTTGGTTTATCATCGAAAAAAAAAACCCTCAGTGCATTTACTTAAAGTGTTTTAAGTTCTTCATTTCGAACTAATTTGAACATTCTGTAAAGAGACAAGTGTTGCACCCAATAGATGATCGTGCAAATCTTCTGTGGTTGGAACGAGTCCAGACTTGGTTAAATCCTGGAGATAGGGCTGCCAGAATCCCTTGCACGTTATGGGAGGCTTCGACTATCTTCAAGAAGCGTTTTACACACCTCTTTGCCAAAGATTCGAGTTTTATTTAGCCATTTTCTTAAAAAAATTTATTTTCTTATAATATTTCCAACAATTTGAAGATAAATCTTTCACCTGAATGGCTACTGTAAACTCCTTTGGCGTCGTTTCTAATATTTCACCATTTGGAATGGTAGCTTCTGAATCAAGTCGATTTGATGGAAAGAACTTCAACCAATGGGTTTACAACATGGAGTTTTTCCTTAAACAAGCCAAGTTATTTGACGTTCTCTCCACCGATTGTCCAGTCGTTACAAGTGATGGAACTAAGCAAGAAATTACTGGTCAAACTGTTGCTTTGCAAAAGTGGAAAGATGATGATGCTCTTTGTCGTGATCACATTTTGAACTCACTTTCTGACTCTCTCTTTAACCAATTCTCGAAGAAGACGAAGACTGCTCGTGAACTCTGTGAGATGATCAAAACCGTTTATCTACCAGATGAATCGGTCGCTAAAAAGATTCAAGTTAGGAACTACATTGAGTTCAAAATGGTTGATGATCAACCAAATCTTGATCAAGTGAAGGAGATACAAGAAATTGCTGATAAGATTACTGCTGCTGGGATGACAATAGATGAAAATTTTCATGCAAGTGTTATCATCTCAAAACTTCCACCTTCTTGGAAAGAGTACAAAAATAAGTTGATGCACAAGAAAGAAGATATGCCTCTTGATCAACTCCTACACCATCTTCGTGTAGAAGAAGAAACAAGAAGTAAAGATAAAAATAATGATATGATTGCCAAAGCCCATATCATTGAAGGAGTAAAGAACTTGACTATTTCCGAGAAAAAGATTGGACTAAAGAAGAAGAATTTTAAAAAGAGTTCATCGGTTGGTACTAATAAAGTTACCAGTCATAAGAAATGAAATAGTTGCTACGTATTTGGCAAGTCTGGTCATTTCGCCAAAGACTGCAGAAAAAGGAAGAATATACAAAGCGAGAAAAATGACAACAAAGATGAAAATCTAGTGGCAGTAATTTCTGAAGTCAACATGATTAGAGGAGATGCTGAATGGTGGATTGACACTGAAGCTACTCGTCATGTCTGTAGTGATAGGAACATGTTTGTCACCTATGATCTGGTAGGTGATGGTTTCAACATGTATATGGGAAATTCCTCCTCCTCTAAGGTTGTTCGCATGGGTTCAATAGAACTCAATTTTACCTCTGGTAAGACGATTCTTCTCCAGAATATTCTTCATGTGCTTGACATTCGTAAAAATTTAGTTTATGGAAGTCTTCTTAGCGCTTATGTCTACAAAATGGTGTTTGAGGCTGATAAGCTTGTCATAACCAAGAACGGAGTCTTCATTGGAAAAGGTTACGTTGTATCTGGTATGTTCAAACTAAATACCATGAATAAGAATGTTATTTCTGCTTATACCATTGACTCTATTAACTTGTTGCATGGGAGACTCAGATATGTAATTTCAAGTCTATCAAGACTATGGCCTCACAAGGGATCATTCCGAGTCACAATAATGACATACAGGAGTAGTGTGTCGCATGCAGCAAGTGTAAGATCACTCGGACATCTTTTAAGAGTGTTCATAGATCATCTGAAGTACTCGATCTAATCTATACAGACATCTGTGAGATGACTGGTGTTCAGACGAGAGATGAAAAACAGTATTTTATTACATTCATCGACGACGCATCCAGGTACACATTTGTTTATCTCATTCGGTCTAAGGATGAAACTTTTGAAAAATTCAAGATATATAAAGCTGAAGTAGAAAACTTCTATGGTACTCAGATTAAGAAATTGAGATCTGACCGAGGTGGTGAATACCAGGATACAGAACTAGCTAAATTTTGTGAAGAGTTCGGTATTCATCACTATACTTCGGCTCCCAGAACATTAGAACAGAATGGTATTACAGAAAAAAAAAAGAACAGAACCCTCACAGAAGCTACTAATGCTATGTTGTATAGCTCGGGTGCTCCCTCAAACCTTTGGGGTGAAGCACTCCTTTCTACATGTCATATCTTGAATCGTGTACCTCATAAAGCAATTAACCAAACTCTATATAAAGTATGGAAAGGGAGGAAACCAAACTTAAGCTATCTCAAAGTTTGGGGATGCTTTGCACAAGTGAATTTAGTAATGTAACATACTCCAAAGGTTGGACCCAAAGGAACTGACTGTTCTTTTATCGGTTATTCCATGACCAGTAAAGCATATATGTTTCTTAATCTTGAAACTCCACCACCACGTGCTATCATTGAGTCAATCAATGTAGATTTCTTCGAACAAATTTTTTTATTTAGAAGAAATCTAGAAACAGTGGGGGTAGAGTCGTCAAGTTCTCAAAAGAGAAAGGAACTTGAAGTTTCTGAGGTTGTAAAGCTTTGAAGAAGTGCCAGAACTCGAATACCAAAAGATTTTGGCTCTGACTTTGTCTGCCTAATCGAGAAGGATCCCACCTCCTTTATCGAAGCTATAAGCTCTAATGATGCTCAATTCTGGAAAGAAGCAATTGATAATGAGATGCATTCAATTATGTCTAATTATACTTTGACATTAATAGATCTTCCACCAGGATGTAAAAGTATTAGATGTAAATGGATTTTTAGAAAGAAACGTAGGGCACACGGTACAATAGACAAGTACAAGGCACGACTGGTTGCTAGGGGGTTCAAAAGGTTTCGATTATTTCGATACTTATACCCCAGTTGCTAGAATCACCACAATTAGGTTGATGATTACTTTGGCTGCTATAAAAAATTTGATAATCTAACAAATGGATGTCAAGACAGCGTTTTTAAATGGAGATCTTGAAGAAGAAATCTATACGAATCAGCCAAAAGGATTTGTTCTTTCAGAAAATGAGAAAAAAGTTTGCAAATTACTAAAGTCCTTATATGGACTAAAGCAAGAGCCAAAACAATGGCATGACGAGTCGGAATCTAATTAGTCTTTCCCAATTAGATTCTAATGGTTTGAGGTATTCCTATTTCGGTGGAGTGTTGAAAGTTTATCGATAAGCTACTGTGATCATGAAAGGAAGCCTTAGCAGGGGCTTGTACACTCTGGTAAAGTCAGAGGTGGGTGGAGCAATGGATGGACCCATGTCTTCAGTTGGGGCTGTGATGTCTCATGGGAGTTTGGCAGTGGGTGGAGTTCCAAAAGCTCGGATGATCAAGAAGTGGGTTCAAAAGATAGATGTTAAGTCCAAGGGTGACTTGAACTTGGCGAGTCATCATCAAGGATGATCGGCGGCCGAAGGGGCAGGTGACGAGAGCATGATGATTTGATTATTTTGAATAAGCGGGAACAATGTCTAAGAGTTCGCGGAGTAAGCAAGTAGCTATTTCGATGGGTGGTGGTTGCCAAAAAGGTGGAGATTTGTGAGAGTTTTGGTAAAATTTGTAAAACAGGAGCTTTTTGTTTCGAAAGCAGCTTGGTGCTTTCGAAAGTAAGCTGGCTCTTTTGAAATCAAAGCTGGTTACTGAAACTTTCCAGATGAAGTTGCTTTCGAAAGCACCGCCACAGGTCGAATAGTTTGAGGTGGTGCAAGTGTTTTAGGCAGTGTTTGAGACCTTTTGGAGTTAAAAAACTTCTATTTGTGCGTTAGACCGATGAAATCTATATATAGGGAGTCTTAGGTCATCCCAATGTATGGCTTTGAGTATGGAGAGAATCCAAATCAAGTTTGGAGTTCCTAAAGGTCAAGAAGAGGTAAACCTAGGATTTTGATCTTCTTGTGTGCTTCTTGTAGGTAATAAGTGTGATGTTTTGAGGTGAGGGATATCTGTAATCATTCTTATTACTTATTAATTGAATTGATCGTTCTTTCGTCCGAGGTATTTACCCAAGTTTTGGGATTTCCTCATAAATCTTGTGCCTTGTGTGTTTGGTTCTATTTTTATTTTATTTCTCGTTCTTGTTTTATCGTTCTACATAATCGATCGCTGGGCTAGGACCTAAAAATCCTAACACTAAACTCGTCTCAAATTAGTGAAAGAGACTAAGTACACTGAAACAAAAAAAAACTCAGGGTGGCTAAAAAATAATGTCCCTCCAATGGACGATGAGAGCTTCCATCGTCAAGCCTTTGAATTCCTCTATAGCTGTAGCCCAGAAGGCTAAAGTGACTTTCACATTTTGAATAATCCTATCCACCTCATTCTTTTTATCCTCAAAGATTCTCATATTCCTCTCGTTCCATATAGTCCACGTTATAGGGCTGGTGCCCTTTTGTTCATCGAAGCTCTGCAATCCTATGCTTCCATCGCTTCCCTGCATTAGCGAGGCATCACCCACAAGATATTGAAGTTAGCAAGAAATTCCTTCTACACCTGATCTGCAATTGAACAGTGCAGTAGCAAATGTGCAGCGATTTCCTCCTCTTTGTTGTAGCAGTAGCATTGATTCGGACCATACCTAACTTTCTTCATAAATGCATAATACATTAGGATTTTCAATTTCACTACCGCCAATTGATAAAGGAAATCTTCTGATGGCGAAAGAGTGTTCTAGACCATGTTGCTAGGGAATCATTCCTTCTCCCAAGTAGAGAAACCATTGAAACATGATTTTACAGTAAAAGACGCCTGCTTCCCCCATTTCTAAATACATGAATCAGTTTCTCCTTCTTCAAACCTGAAGTTTTCCAACTGTCCCAATAACTGGTTTAAAGTCGTACTCTCTTCTTCATTGAGTTCGCTAATGAAATTGGGTACGTACATCTTTCTAAATGCAACTTTTTTGTTTAGATACATCTCTAAACAGGTACATCTTTCTAAATTCTGATGATATGGCACTATAAATTTTTTATTTATGAGGATGGCACTATAATTAGTTGCCCCTGGCATTATAGTAGTGTCCCATGCTAGAGGGTTCTGCTATAATATAATAGTATAGATAGATGAGCAACATAACACATCAATAAACAACAATAATAATTAAAGAATAAACCCAATATAAAAAATACGTGCAATATACGTGTATGAAACTTGTGTGCGTAAAGACAAAATGGCAAAATGAGAAAAAGAAAAATGATGAGATTTTGGCTGAAGGAAAGCTCCATTTGGTTTTCTACCAAAATAAGGTGATGTGGCCGTCCTTGAGCCTAAAGAAAATGTTCGCTCTTGTCAACACAAAGCTCACCAAAAATTGGGCCTAGGACCTATGATGGTTTTTAAAACTAAAGAGATTTAATTCAAGACTTTAAGGGAAATAACGTGATTAATGAAGGAGGCTGCTATTAACATCTAAAAATGGGATAAGGGCAGCTGTCAAGCATGGTCAAAGTTAGTATTTTAAGTTGACTTTATAAAAATAACAAATAGATAAGGGCTATCAAATTTGGTCAAGCTAATAAAACTCAAATTCGCTACATGTTCGCTCTTAACAGTGCGGACAATTCAGAATGTTCGCATATAAGAGTGTGAACAATTCAGAATGTTCGCATACAAAGGTGTGAACAATTTAGAATGTTCGCATACAAGGGTGTGAACAATTCAAAAAGTTCAAATATAAGAGTGTGAACATTTAGAAAGTTTGCATACAAGGGTGTGAACTATAGAAAATGTTCGCACTTTACAGTGTAGACATATTATCGTCTCAAATTTTTTATTTTTTTTAAATGTAAGTTAAAACTTACAAAAACTTCAAAAAATATAAATTCAACATGGTTTTAACTCTAAACAAATGAAAATATATAAACAAAAACTGACGAAATTCTCGATTTATTTGGTCAATAGATTTTTTGTTTTGAGTTAAGTTATAGATTTGGTCAATACAGTAGCCCTTATCACTCAGTTGCCCTTATCCCATTTTTAGATGTCAATAGCAGTCAACTTAATGAAACTTTAACACAAAATACGCTCTCTTTCCCATTACAGCAAGGGTTAAGTCCCCGTGGATTCTACTTATAGTTTGTTTGGACAAGGGATTTTAAGGAGAGAATTTGTGGGGACCAGGGATTTAGTGGCAAAATATCGGTGATGCTAGGATTACCGAAAAGCCTACAGAATTTTCTACAGAAGTCACAATCTATGGTGAATACATAACACTTTGTGATAGATACAAATCACGAGGATATGTGAAAAATAGTTCCACCGTGGGATTAGCTTTCGGTCGAAAATTATGTAGAAAATTGCTGTAAGTTTAGCATTATCTGCAAAATATAACATGATTTTTTCACCAAATCTCTGGTCCCCACAAAATCCCTCCCTAAAATCTCTTGTCTAAACAGACTATTAAGCTTTTAGTCTGTTTGGACAAGGGATTTTAGGGAGGGATTTTATGGGGACTAGGAATTTTGAGGAAAAATATAACATGATTTTTCTACCAAATTCCTGGTCCCCACAAAATCCCTCGCCCAAATCCCTTGTCCAAACAGACTATTAATTTACTGGTAAGACAAGTCAGTGCTTCATGGTTAGGTTTTGAATTTAAGTCTNAATCCCTCCCTAAAATCTCTTGTCTAAACAGACTATTAAGCTTTTAGTCTGTTTGGACAAGGGATTTTAGGGAGGGATTTTGTGGGGACCAGAGATTTTGAGGAAAAATATAACATGATTTTTCTACCAAATTCTTGGTCCCCACAAAATCCCTCCCCCAAATCCCTTGTCCAAACAGACTATTTTGTTATTTTGTTAACCAGCCATTTTTATCTTACAAGATACCTTTAACAAAATAACAAAGTGCAACTAACTCCACCAACTGAGAACTCTTATGTGAACAAACTCCTTGACCACTTTTGATACAAACTGCGCGTGGTCCCTCAATTACTCTATTCTACCTAAAAAAAATTATTGAACTACACTGGAACCAAAAAAAACCAGTTCTGATTCGGTTGTCTCGGATTCTTGTAAATAGGGAATATACCCGCATTAACACCATTAAGTGATTCTTTCCACTTGCTTGGTCGGTTGGTTTGGTTCTACACTCATTTGCCTGGCCCCTAACCCTAACCCTAAGCCCCACCACTACCTCTTCATTCTTCATAGTATATATTATTGCCTCATCCTCTCCTTCACAGCTCTTCTTAACACCACAAATATTCCCTCTTACTATATAGCCCTCTCTTTCTCTATCCATCTATCTCTCGATCTGTTACAAATCCCCCAAGTCCTCTAAATTAATTCTCTCATTCTTCATATATACATCTAGAGAGAGAGAGAGAGAGAGAGAGAGAGAGAGAGAGAGATAGATCAGTCATGGCTCTGCTCATACGTGCCATGCTCAAAGTTACAATCTGGCTCGTGGTTGCGGCTGCTACATGCATGGCTCAAGCAGGACCTTCTTCAGCACCTACAATGGTGCCGCTGCCGATGCCGATGCCGCCTACGATGATGCCTACTACTGTTCCTTCTCCAGCTCCAACTGTTATGATGTCCTCCCCTACTCCCACATCTTCAATTTCATCACCACCACTTGTACCAGGACCTTCCATGGCGCCCATGACCCCACCACCTTCTCCTTCTGCCCCAGTCTCTTCCCCGCCTGTGCCTGCTCCGGGCTCCACTATGACTCCACCGGACGGTAGTCCTACCACTGGCATGTCTCCACCTGCACCAGCTCCTTCACCTCGTTCAGCTCCGGGCGGTTCCGGTGCATACGTACATGGAGCTGCTGGTACCATGCCCATACTAGCATTGTCCGGAGGAGCTGCAGTTCTACTACTACTTGTTTAAATGCATGATCATTAATTATTTGAAAAATTCCGTCTTAATTTGATGTAGTTATATAGATTAAGGGGCCGGATTTATTAATGATTTGTGTACTATGCATGTTATTTTTTTCCCCCTCTTGTTATGACATTATTCTTAGCTGCAGCTAGTTTTAATATTTGTGAGGGAGATAAAATACGCATCATTGTTTTATAGACAATATATATATTTTTAATTATGATTAGACATGCATTTCTACTCTTAATTCTGTGCATAAAAACTATATTTTAGACTATAGGATGAATAAACCATGCATATTTCTAATTCTTGTAATTCATTAAACTTGTTAATTAATTATTTCAAGTGTTACAAATAATTACACAAGTATATATATATATATAGCTTAGTTGGTAAAGCATGTATGGATTGGTAGTGGTTGATAGTACAGATTTGGGTTCATCAATATCTCTGTTGCACTGAGTTATTTTAAAAATGTATGAAAATTGTGCACTTACAATCTAAAAACATTCAAGTAATACTCCTTATTCTTGATAGTTGATATTCGCTAGGTGGCTCCTTTCTCTAGGCCATTTTAGTGGTATTTCTGCGTCATTCATGGCAAATTTTCTCACCTGCTTGGGGATGACCGTGCTCATCTTTACATTTTGAATGACATTTTTTTTTTTGCGATCCTGTTTGTGCTTGTAATTGAATACATTACCCCTATCATTATAAGAAATAAAGATGTTACTTTTAATTAGTAGTGTGATGTTATCAAATAAGGTTCATATATCTTTTGAGAAAATTAAAGATGATGCACATTTCTAATTCTAATGCTTCCTTGAGAGGCATTTTAATAACAACAAAAGAAAACACTTATATTGGTGGCCGTTGCTTGATAGAGAGATATATGGTGGTGGCAAGACAAGCAAATTATTGGTGTACGGTGTTAATTGCTGGTGGTGGTGGTGGTGGTGGTGATGGGTATTAATGGTGGGGTAGCTAGTGTCATGCATGCAATATATGGACAGGATTGGGACGAGTCAATGAGAAGAGAAAAAGTTAAAAAAGTAGTGAGAGGTGCTAGCTGGTGCCTGGTAAGTTGGAAGTGTGAGGTTATAATTTGCTTTTGGGGAATTGAACTGCAAAATCATCACTTCTTTTCTTTTTTTTTTTTGTTCCTTTTATATCAGAATAGTTTCTACTTTTCTATCTCCATATATTCTTTAGTGGGTAGTGGAAAAAGAATGCTAAGGAGATGAATACGAAAGCGAAATGCACATGTAGTTGACCCCACAACCCTCACAGAGTTAATTAGGGTTTCTTTTTGGCATATATACCCTATACTTTTCATGACAAATTTCCATATGGTCCCAATGTTCTCAAATATATATTAGACTTATCCCAAAAGACCTTATTCAAATCTTTTCAAACTCACTGGTCAGGGAACCAAAATAAAAAATATTATTTTAAGATAATGTCTCCTCGAAGAAAAAAATTTAAAACATCCAAATTTAAGCCTTTTCTTGATAAAATAACACCTGTTAGCTAAAAAATATTGGAAAATGTAAAAAAAGTCCCTATAAAAAAAAGTCATTATGATTTTAATCCTTGTTTTATAAAATTAGTCTCTACTTTTATGACTTTTATGTCCAAAAGTAGGACTAAATTTATAAAACAAGGACTAAAATCATAATGACTTTTTTTACAGGGACTTTTTTTTTCCAAAACCCCTTAAAAATATCAATTTCATTAAATTTATTAATTTTAGTAGTCCCAACTTAGACCTATGTTAAATTAATATTTTCTGTTATAAATTAATGATTTACCTTTTTTAGATCGACTATAGTGCCCATCAAAACATTAATTGGAAAGTTTTTTTTTTTTATTTTGATAAAACTTATTTTTGACTTGTCTCATCTCTAACTTTCAGTAATACCCTAAAAAGTTTAGTAGCGCTTTTCTTATATTCTAATTAATCGGAAATCATTAAGTTGTATTATTACCTTAATTACTTCTTTAAGATTAATGAGCTTCATAAAACAATTACCATCCTCTATTTCGTCGCCTTAACATTTTTTTGTGACACTCTCGCAACGATATTCTCCTTAGTCAAAATCTTAAAAGTTTTGTCGTTTTAACTCTGATAATTCAAGAGGTAGTTGACATCCATTTGATTACGATACGAAGCCATTAGAATGAAAAATTATATCAAAGAATCTAGCTTTTGCAATGAAATTATAAAAAAGAAAAGAAAAGAAGGAAAGATAATAGCTATAAAAAGTAATTACTTATTTTGGGGAAACTAAATCATGATGATTTTAACCAGTGTTATTAAAACCAGACCGGACCGACGGTCCGACCGAGGTTCAACCGAAATTTTGGTAATTCGGTCTATGTATAATAGGTTTGAAATTATGAACCGGCGGTTCTAATCGAACCGACGGTTAACCACCGAACCGACCCAACCAGTTTTAGTAAAAAAATCGATTCTTTCCATTAACCCTTGATTTCATCGAAAATATATCCTATCTAGGTTTTCAAATCCTTCATTGTTTCCTTAATTGGTATCTATTGGTTTGTTTGGACGAGAGATATTAAGTAGGGATTTTGTGTGGACCTGGAATTTAGTGGAAAACTAATTAAATTTATCACATAATTTTCAATTTATTTTCTATCAAATCTCTGGTCTTCACAAAATCCCCACTTGAAATCCCCATCCAAACAAACAAAGCTTGCTTGAAAGACCATTTAAACTTTCCGTTTCCCTTTTTCTCTCGTGGAGATTTCATCGGCTCCATCAATGGTGTCACACCCTGATTTTCGGAACTCTAAAATCCAACCCGATTCAATGAGTCCGGAAGGCGAGGCGTAAAGAGTGTAAATGAAGTGTAAGTTAAAGCAATAAATAAATCGCTTACTTTCTCCTTTTGAAAGATAAACCAGTCAATTTTTGTCAACATTAATTACAATTTAGTAGTCAAAGTAAATTTAAAAATAAAAATAAACACTGTTGAAAATATTTTTTGTACTTAATTGCACATACTTCAGTAAAATGGTCATAATTTCTTAACCGTAAATCCGAATTGTACAAATGAAAGCATTATGAAAAAAAATTTAAATTTTTACAACTTCAGTAGAAATAAACTGAGCCTAATTCGGAGCATAAGATACTCAAAACTGGGTCTCAATTTTACTAACAGATTTATACACAATCTCAGAAAAATAACTTCGAATTTCTTAAAATATCCAGAAATCATAAATTTGAAACTGAAATTACTTCCTAACCAGAAATCCGAAATACATGTATAATACCATTTTGAAAAGAAGAAATTGAAATCTTCATTTGTTACAAAAATAGGCCTTGGTCAATTTCAAGCGAAACATACTCAAAAATGTACTTTTCTAAAACTGACAATAACAAATACGAAATTTATACAATATTATGTAAAACATAATTACTTCAATTTAAAGACATGAAAATTAAATAAAAATTAATACAACATTTGTTTTGCTCTAAATTCAACATAAAAATAGATAATTATAATAATACATATCATAATTCTCATAAACAACCCATAATCTCAAGTGATATAGTAGTAATTATTCTTCAATTACAATATATAAAATATACTAACTCAAGAGATCCAAGCTATCTCTTTGAACTGTACCTCCTAAAATCTTTCGTCCTCAACTTGATCTGTAGGGAGAAAAAATATTGGGTGAGTAAAACTCAGTAGGTGCAAACTATCCAAAAATACTAGATTTGAAATATGCAGAAATTACCATATTAATGCATAAAAAGAGATTTCTTTTTAAATCTTTCAATAATTAACTATTAATTAATTATTTTAAATCCGTTACATTGGTGTCCACCGTCTCCTCAAGTCAGAACTCAACGGTACCTGCAGGTACTATGGGGAGCATTACCGATACCATCTAGATTTATTTTTAATCTAGATAACAAGTTATTATTAAACTTCCTTTAATTCATTTTTCTTATGAATAAAAACTCAACCCTTGCATTAAATAAATAAATGTAACCATGCAAGATAAATACATTTCATATGCAATATCATAACAAAAATATAAAATTAGATTTTGCTTATAGTAGGGATCCCACCTACCTCAATTTGATGTCAAAATCTTATCACCTACTTGATTTATTACTTTTGGATGTGATGATCGATGATGTAAATCCTTGATTTCTCAATGATTTTGATGATAATACTAGTAACTATTATAGATTTAATGAAAGAGGATGTAGATGAAGAGATATGTTATGGAGAGTAAAGAAAAATATGTATATTGGGGAGAGTAATGAGAGGTGTAACAGGGGTGTAAACATAAAATAAAAGAGGGAATTTTATGTTTTGAAGAAGGAAATAAGGGGGGATTTATATAGGAAAAAATTTAGATTTATTATTATTATTATTATTTTAATATTTAATTTTTTAATATAAAAAATAATTTTATATTCATGTTAGTGGGCTGTTACAGTAGCCGCCGGCTACTGTAGCGCAGCCCACGTTTTTTTTGTATTAAAATATTATTTTTTTATTTTAATTAATTAAATATATATTTTTTTTAGAGATAACTCTCTTAATGCATATAATGAGTTTCTATGCAATTACCATGCATATGAGAAATTTATTTCTCAAATCAATACACACCCAAATGTGTATAATACAAACTTAAATATGTTAAACAAGTGTAAAATTCATACTATGGAATTTCTTGGGGTATTACAAATGGCATCTCTATTGCATTTTGGTACTTCAATGGAAAATATAGGTGGATGAAATTTGTATGTTAACAAAGAAGCTGTAAAAAAAAAAACCATTAACAAAACCAAGGGTTCGTAGGTGGGCAACAAAAACAAAGAAGAAAGTGATAGTACATACTAGAAGAAGACCAAAATTAAAGAGAAGTCAAAAGGGCAGGAGATAATAAAAAGATTTCTCATTTCATCCACCAAGATTTTAGTCTAGACCGTCAGATCATTCGGTTATCTCTTTGGCCTTGCCTCATTTAATTCCCTATAAACATCAAACTATCACACAAGCCTTATTGGAGCTTCCCTGATTAAAAACAAAAAAAAGAATAAATACGATAGACTCAGGTAAGTTAAACGTATAAGGAGATTTATACTAAGATCAGTTGAACCGAATTGAACCATGGCCCGACATCGGTCCGACTATTTTAGTAAAATTTCGGTTCGATCATCAGTCCGGTTTTAATAACATTGATTTTAATATTATTAAATCTTGGAGTACTATAAATTTAGGAAATACCAACAACACGTACAATTTAAAAAATATAGACATTTTAATAGATTATTAATTTATTAATTTATCGCATAATTAATAAATTTAGCCCATCCCGACTTTATTAATTTATAGAGGTTTTGCTGTAATTCAATTCGCAGTGGATTTACAACAAAGAATAATTTTAAGAACTAATAGTAAGAAAAATTGGAACGGACCGCTAGGAACTAGAACTGTTAGAATTATAATGATATGATTTTGGGTAAGTTGATAACTGGTAAGAAATGAAACAGAACCAAAAAGAATGAAGCGGAACCGACTCATTAGCATTGGTTTTTTCCGTTTATTAATTCTACTATTAATTTGTAACATTTCTACATTATAAAAGTTTAATATTAGGGAAGAGGAATCGAAATACGAACCGACTAGTATCAGTCCCGATTATTCTGATCTGATTCTACGTAGGTAGTTCAGAATAGAAACCGACACGAACTAGCTAGGACTGACAAGAATCGAAATAATAAGTTATGGATATAAGAAGTAGTTCAATAACCAAACTGGGACTGACCCGTTAGAGCACGGCCAGTGGGCACCTCAAAACCCCAAAGCCAACAAATTATCAAGGCCAGTGGGTACCCTAAAACTCTAGACCCTGTACTTTAGCCACTAATTTAGTGTGCGGTTTAGGGCTTAAGAATATATATTATAATATTCTAAAATTAAAGTTCTCGCAAAAATGTTTCGCGATTCCATTTATTTTCTATTATTATAAATCAAATATATATTATAATATTCTAAAATTAAAGTTCTCGCGAAAATGTTTCGTGATTTCATCATTTTTAATATTTTAATAATATAATATATATTATAATAATCTAAGTTTAATTTTTTCGCGTAACATTTACGCGACGCGAAAATGTTCCGCGGTAATGCTATTCATCCTACTGGTCGTGCCCTACCCCTAAACCTCAAACCCAAACCAAATTTTGGTGGGTTTGAGGTGTATGACTAGCCTTGCTCTTAACAAGCCTAGTTCAAACGAAGCGTTGAGATTTTCAAGTCACAAGGTATTATTAAAGGACCATGAAACTAGAATTTGGTGTGGACACCAAGCCATTATGGCGGCCCAATACAACGACTTATAGTCTACTTCAAAGGCTGATTTTTGGTTATGATATTCTTTTTACTATTTAGATCATCCTTAAAAGAAAGCGACCCATTCTAAAATTTCTAACCGGATCAAAAGTTGACTAGAAGTTGATTAGAATTTGATGGTAAGAAAATAAACGGTGAGGATTAGAGTCCAACTTTTGATAAGGTTAGAAGTATTAGAATATGTTGATATTTTATGAAGATGATCTACATGGTAAGGAGAACATCTGCACAACAAATTATACCTTAGAGTGGAATCTAAGATTTTGCATTGGGCCCTAAAGGCTTGGTGTCGCCAAATTTGGTGTCACGCTAGCAGTGTCCATTATTAAAACCTCACTGCCCAAAATCTTACCACAAAAATTAAAGGCTCATAATATCTACCATATAGGCAACCGATAAGGGCCACCTAAGTTAAGGGCTACCTAGTGATGTTAAGGGCTGCCACAGCCAAGTCAAATGCTTTAAAAAACTAACTCACATTTAACTCCAGCAAAACTAACAAATGTATTTCTATGAAAAAAAACTAAACAGACTGTGTACATGCCAATGTTTTAAAAACCGGGCCGGACCAGCCGGTTGAACCGGTGAACCAGTAATAAAACTGGGTTGGTTCGACATCAACCCAACATTTTCTTCAAAAACTGGCTTTTTACGATTAAACCGGTCAAACCGGCTGGTTAAACCGGTGACCCAGGCAAACCGCCCGATTTTTTGACTGGGTTAGTTTAGTATACTATGTTTAAAAAAAAAAAAAAAACATTCAACAAGATTTGAACCCAGGATACCTAATAAAGCTTAGGAAGCCTTTACCATTTGTAAAAAAGCTGCTTTTATTGACTATGTGTTATAACTTAATATATTACTAGTGACTAATGAGTTTAATGGTTTTCCAAAATAATTCTATTGTGGAGTTTCGAACACAAGATCTATAGTTAGTTTAAAATTAATTTTGCCAACTGTGCTACATGTGAAGTTATGTTTCATTCTCATTTTTTATAACTATGTTGTTTAGTTAACCCACTGGTCAACCCACTGGTCAGACCAGGTTGACCCAACCCAATGCCTCCTCCGGTTCGATAACCGGTCCAGTTTTTAAAACATTGGTACATGCACAACCAATTTTTTTTTTTAAAAATTGTCTCTTTTGGTTTTTTCCACAATGCTTTGCTTATTTCTTTTGTTCCAAATTTTTCTTTTTAGATGTTTTGATGACCCAATTCTTTCACCAAATTCCTTTTTATGAAAAAAAACTCAATTAATGGTTAAGTTTATTTCATACCATATAAGATTTCAAAATGTGAGATTCAATGTTCGGAATGCTAGAGTTGAATGAAGTTGAATATGCTCGGTATTGTGATGCTGAACAAGGTGGTGAAAAAATTCGGTTGATTGGTGGAGTGGGATGGAAAGTGTTAAATAATAGAAAATCGAGAATTTTTTACTGTTTGACCAAAAGATGATATCCCTTAATAAAATACACACCAAATTCAGTCAACTACTATTGACTATGATTGACCCTAAAATTAAGTAGCCCTTATCGGTTGCCTATCACGAACTAAATTAAACCACTAATATTGCTCTTGTTGTGGTCAAATCTCGGGTCCCCCATGTTTCTATAAATACCCGCACTTAAAAAGGGGCCAAACTTTTCCTTTATTAATTCTCCTAATTATCTTTACACTCCATTTACAGTAGTATGTCATGGCACATGAAATGATCCAAGGGTAAAAATGGATGATTCAGATTAAAATTTGCATGAACTTTAGATGGGGTAGTTTTAGAATGATAATTATTTTGATGATGTGCTATGTGATGAGAAGGTCATCTTACAAAAAATCAACACGTATACCCCCACAAACAAATGTAAACTACGTGTAAGATAAAGTGGGGTAAAAATGAGTCCCCCCTTTTTAAGTGGGGCCATTTTGAGAAACGTGAGGTACAAGTGTACAACTAGGTTTGGCATTTTTTTATTCTTTCAATTGTCATTGATTTTGATTCTTTGCGAAGGCAAAAAGATATCGTTTTACATTAATAATTTTGATATATTATGTTTATATAAGTAAGTATTATAATTCAGCTCCACATTAGCTCATTTTGAGTTGATGGGAGCAATTTACTTGCGTGATTCTATAAACTCCATCCGCCTCAATTTTCAACTCCTTTTATATGTTTTATGTTATATCAGAAGGTGGCTTCAGGTGGTGTATGTGGCTGTCCACATATATTCGGTGGATGCATGTGATGTGTCTTATACTAATGTGTCAAGTTTATGAGGATCCCTATCCATGTATGCTTATCTATTCTCACCTATATATATGAGTTTCTGTTGTACATTGTAAAATACATGAAGTTACAGAGAACTTGTATGTTGAATTAATAAGAATAGTGAATAAGAGATCTTCTACTTCGCTCTTGTATTTATACTTTGGTTTATACCTTATAGTAGAAATTATAACACGTTATCAGTACGAGTCTCTGCCAATCCTTTACAACAAGCTAGTGCCTTCAAGAATTCGTGATCAACCCGAGGTTCTTGATCCGCCTAAAGTTCTTGGACACATCACAAAATCAAAAGGTATAATCATCGTCTTTGTTATTTCGCTTATGTCGAATCTAACGAAGCTTGAATTTGAAGCTCTAGATATCGATGGAGATAATTACCTCTCTTGGCTTCTTGATGTTGAACTTCATCTCCAATTCAAAGACCTCGGAGATACAATCAAAGAAGGTAACTGCGCGACCCCGCAGAGTCGCGTATCCACTTTAAATTTTCTCTGTCATCATCTTGGTTGTACTTTGAAATCTGACTATCTAACTATTAAAGATCCTTTAATTCTTTGGAATGATCTAAATGATAGGTTTGGCCACCTGAAGTTGGTCACCCTCCCCAATGCCCAATATAGCTGGCTCAACTTGCGTTTGCAGGACTTTAAATCTTGGACAGAATATAATTCCGCTTTGTTCAAAATCACCTTACAACTGAAATTATGTGGCGTGACTGTCACAGATGAGCAAATGTTAGAGAAGACTTTTACGACATTTCATGCCTCGAATGTGCTCCTGCAGCAGCAGTATTGAGAGCATCGTTTTAAGAGATATTCTAATCTAATCTCGTGTCTTCTCGTAGTGGAGCAAAACAATCAGCTGTTATTGATAAACCATGCTTCTCGTCCTTCTGGTTCTGCATCACTGCCAGAAGGACATGCAACGTCCTCTTCTGGACATAGAAACAGACGAGGTAAGCGTGGTTGAAATCGCAAAAGGGGTGGTCACAGTAATTCCAGACATGCTCTGTACTACCAGAAGTAAAAAAATACTGATAAGAATCAATCGAACCCCCAGCAGTGGGACGATACAAAATTAAACTACCAGAAGTGGGATGATATAGGATCGCATCCCAGAAGAGGAACGATTCTGAAACGAAGCAGCGAGGTTTGCCAAATAAACCTCGTAAAACTTATGAAGAAGTCTGCCATCGTTGTAGTATGCATGGACACTGGTCGCGTACATGTCGTACATCGAGACATCTGGTAGATCTTTATAGTCTTCACTCAGAAAGATAGAAGCTAATGCTGCGATAAACTTTAGTTACAACAGTAATTCATTGGTAAATACCCACCTGAAATTACCTGAGGCCTTCTATGATCTTGAAGGCGGTGACTTAGATCAACTCTTTGGTGATGGGCATGTCTACACCAAATAGAGTTTTATTTACTTTTGCTTGTAAATATCTGTACTCAACTTTATACATAAATACATATGTGTGTTTTTATCTTACTTCCTCTTTTGTTCATTGAAAGGATATGGATTCCAGCAGTAATCTATTCAGTCTTAGGATAAGTGGTGAGGATATATGTCTAGCAGACAGTGCCACAACACACCCAATCCTTCGTGATACTAAATATTTCACAACCTTAAAAATATTCAAGGCTAATGTGACTATTATCACTAGCACAACTAGTTTGATCGAAGGCTTCGAAAGAGCTAGTATCATATTACCAAGTGGAACAAAACTCCATATCGACGATGCTTTATATTCATCCAGATCCAGATGAAATCTGTTGAGTTTTAAAGATATCCGTCATAATGGATACCACCTTGAGACAATTAGTGAACACAATATGGAGTATCTCTACATTACTTCACTTGTATCATGCCACAAGCACATACTAGAGGAGCTTCCAGCTCTCTCTTCAGGCTTATATCATACTATAATTAGAACGGTTGAATCAAATGTCGTCATGAGCCAGAAGTTCAATGAACCAAAAGTATTTATGCTTTGGCATGATCGTCTTCGTCACCTAGGTTCTACCATGATGAGTAAAATAACTCAAAACTCTCAGGGACATCCATTACAGGACCAGAAGCTTCGGATGTCCAAAGAATATACATGTACTATTTGTTCTTTGGGTAAACTCATACTCAAACTCTCTCTGACTAAAGTTATAGTTGAATCGCCAGTTTTTCTACAACGGCTTCAGGGAGATATTTGTGGTCCCATCCACCCTCAATGTGGACCATTCCAGTACTTTATGGTTTTAATAGATGCTTCTATGAGATGGTCGCATATTTGTCTTTTATCCACTCGTAATGTAGCATTTGCACGTCTTCTTACTCAAATCATTAGATTACGTGCACATTTTCTCGAGTACCCAGTTAAGTCTATCCGACTTGATGGTGCTACTGAGTTTACATCCTCAACTTTTGATGCTTATTGCTTATTAGTTGGCATTGATGTAGAACATCTAGTTGCTCATGTTCACACTCAAAATGGTCTAGCAGAATCATTTATTAAACGTCCCCATTGCACCCACACAATGCACAAAATTTGGCCCCCAGCGCTGGTTAGGGATTTATGTTGGGTTTGATTCACCTTCTATTATTCGATATCTTGAACCTCTAATAGGTGATGTTTTTACTGCACGTTTTGCAGATTGTCACTTTGATGAGACAACCTTCCCGCCATTAGGGGATGAAAATCAACTGCCTGAAGTAAGGCGTGAACTTTGTTGGAATACACCAACTTTGTCTCATCTCGATCCTCGCACCACTCAATCTGAAATTGAAGTATAGAGGATTGTTCAGCTCTAGAAAATAGCTAATGAAATCCCTGATACATTCAATGATGTAGCAAAAGTGACTAAATCACATATTCCTACTGTAAATGCTCTAGCTCAAATTGATGTCCTAGCAGGACTTCTTGTACCACTAAGACGTATTGTCCCAGCATGACGTATTGTTCCTATAGAACAACCCACTAATATTGTAGCCAATGAGTTATCTAAAGAGCGCCTGAAGCGTGGACGACCACTCGGTTTAAAAGATTCTGTTCCCCGGAAGCGGAAATGCCAATCAAAATTTATGCGAGATAGAACTCCAGAAGAGGCTATTAAAAGGTCCACACTCTCTAAAACAATATCTCCTAAAGAGAAATAATCTCCTGAAGAGATACTAACTCCTGAAGAGATACAAACCCCTGACGAGGGGAATCCTCCTGAAGAGGACCGGGTACCTGTGAATGAGGATATCTCAATAAATTATGCTTGTACTAGAGAGGTGTGGAATCGCAATGAAACTATTGTCAACGACATATTCTCATTTTCAGTAGCTATTGGAATTATTACAGATGATGATGGTATTGAGCCACACTTTGTAGAGGAATGACGACATAAAATTGATTGGCCAAAATAGAAAGAAGTAATCCAAGGTGAATTGGATTCTTTTGCAAAACGTCAAGTATTTAGACCTGTAGTTCCAACACCCACAAATGTAAATCTTGTAGGTTACAAATGGGTATTTGCAAGAAAACGCAATGAGAAAAACGAAGTCGTTTGCTATAAAGCACAACTCGTGGCACAAAGTTTCTCGCAGAGACTTAGGATTGATTATGAAGAAATATATTCTCCTGTTATGGATGCAATTACTTTTCGATAATATAACTACAACGGAAACGATAATAATGAAAAGACAAAAAATTGCCTATCTGGCCACGTTTATTTTAGCTTGTAGAGCTCACATGGAGGCGAACCAACAACTGATTTTTTTTTGTAAGATTGTTCTCCTTGCCATTTAGATCATTCTCACAAAAATTAATTTATTCTAAGACATTTAATGCTATCAAAAGTTGATTAAAAAATAACTATTTATTATCATCGTTCATTTTCGATCAACATTTGATGGGGTTAAAATTTTTAGAAATGGCTAATTTTTTTGCGAAAATAATCTATATAGCAAACTTAATAATCTTATAATACAATCAGCCGTTGGTTAGAATCAAATAAACGTGGGCATATAGAAGGCACATACAAATGGGGATAGAGGATCTGTTCTCATGTCTTGAGCCACTTTTCCTTTAATGCCCCTATATCTTCTTCACTCACTCTTTTTCGGTTCACTTACGAGTGAATTTGTGGCCATTTCCATGTATTTATCTCCCACTTGAACACTCTAAAAGTGTTTTGAAGTTTGTCTATAGAGTGATTTCCACCATGCCAACCCCCGGTTGGCCCCCAAAGTTGGTGGAGTGTAAGAATATAATGTGTAAAATGTATAATTTCTAATATAAGGTATAGACCAAAGTATAAATACAAGAGAGAAGTGGAAGATTTCTTATTCACTGTTCTTATTGAGCAGTCGCTCACATCAGTCTGCTTGATGATACATACGCCTCATACCAATTTCATAGACTAGCATTCTAAAAATTGATGTTGGTAGAGACTTAGTGAACAGATCAGCAAAATTCTCACAGGATTGTATCTGCTGGATATCAGTCTCATGGTTCTTCTGGAGATAGTGAGAATGAAATAGCTTTGGTGAGAAATGCTTAGTTCTATCACCTTTGATGTAGCCTTCTCTAACTTATGATATGCAAGCAGCATTGTCTTCAAAAATGACAGCTAGAACATCTATGATAGGGGGTAGAGCGCAAGAGCTTCTGATATGTTCAATTAGTGATCTAAGCCATACACATTCCCTGCTAGCTTCATGGAGTGCAATGATCTCCGAATGATTAGAAGAAGTGGCTGGAAAACTCTGCTTGTTAGACCGCCAAGAAAATGCTGTATCACCACTTGTAAAAACATACTCGGGATGAGAGATAGCTTTGAGGGGATCAGAGAGGTATCCAGCATCGGTGTAACCCTTTATTTGTGAGCCATTGGATAGATTTTTAGAGTAAAATAATCCCATGTCGGTTGTTCCGTGGAGATAACAGAGAATCTATTTTATACCTGTCCAATGTCTCCTGGTCAGTGCAGAACTAAACCTGTCTAACAAATTTACTGAAAAAGTAGTATCAGGTCTAGTACACTGTGCAAGATACAACAATGCACCGATCGCACTGAGATATGGAACTTCTAGACCAAGTAGTGCTTCATTTTCCTCCTTGGGGCAAAATAGATCTTTCTCGGCATCGAGAGATCTCACAACCATAGGAGTACTAAGCGGATATGCCTTGTCCATATTAAAGAGCTTCAGGACTTTTAGTATACATTGTTTGATGGACAAGAATTCCGCGTATATTATGCTCGATCTGCAGGCCTAAGCAAAATTTTGTTCTTCCGAGATCTTTCATCTCGAATTCCTTTTTCAAGTATTCTGTAGCGTTCTTGAGCTCTTCAGGAGTCCCAATAAGATTGATATCATCGACGTATACAGCAATGATAGCAAATCTAAATTCTGTTTTCTTAATGAATACGCATGGACAAATGGGATTGTTGATATATTTTTTCTTAATTAAATATTCACTAAGGCGATTATACCACATTCGCCCGGATTGCTTTCATCCGTATAAAGATCATTTAAGCTTAAGTGAATACATATGGTGTGGTTTTGCTTCAGGCAATATAAATCATTCAGGGACTTTCATATAGATATATGTATCTAGCTTTCTATATAGATATGTTGTAACCACATCCATTAGATGCATGTCGAGTGCTTCTGAAACTACCAGACTTATTAGATCTGTTTGTCAATCTTGGGAGGTGCAAAGTTGCATTAGTTTATTGGTTTGTGCACTTCAATTTCCAATCACTTACTACCACTTACTGGGTTTGAAGTCCAAAATTAAAAGTTTGCCTCTTACTATACCACTAGTTAGTGGTGAGAAATAAAGAATAATTTTTTTAGGTCTGTCACTAATTAGGGGACGAAAAACAATCACCCCCTTAGAGCACAAATTCGCTCCAACCTGTGTGATCTAAATCATTACTTAAACAATGTCTCTAGGCAAATCGGTGGTATAAAGTAGGAATAAATTTAAACAGCTATTTTAGGCAGAACTGTGGTTTATAGAATTACTTAAAAATAGTAGTTCTGTCCAAAGCCATGGTCTAAAGGGTGCATTTTCTTTTCAGACTTGGGGTACACAGTTTACATTCAAAAAACAAAAATCGCAAAACAGAAAATTTAACAATTTAGTTGCCTCTACTCTACAATGCAAATAATATCCCCAAATTTTTTAAAATAGATTTGAGTATACTACCAATAATAACCAAACAAATTACCCACATTATAACAGTACTGTTGAGTATTTTTGTTACATTCAGCGTTTAACGTATTTTTGTTAAGGTCCAAGTAGTTCTGGTGATGCTACACTTACTACAAAGTGCACTGTAACCTTACTGCAAAGGCTATTTAAGAGGGTAATTACGTCAATTTTGGAATAACGCAAATCACGAGAGGTATGAGATTATTTGAGAACGGTGGAATGACTATGCAGTATAATTTGTAGTAAGAAAATGCAGTAAATTCAGCATTTTCCTTTAAGTATTCCTTTCAATCGACATCGTTTGCCAAATTATGCAATATAGGAGTCGTGTTGCAAAATAACCATTCAATATCAGATTAATTGTTAGACTTCCGCCGACGAAGATCCATAATCGACTTTGACATCACAGTTGTAGCAGCAACCACCACCACTTTCCAACACCACCACAACCAAAATCCTGTTGGGGTTATGCCCTAAAAACAACATGTTTGACATCTATGGTTACTTGGTTTATCATTAATTTAATTTATCATATTTAACATGCATGGTGAGATTGATAATTTTGATGAATTATTCATGTACAAGTGTTGTATGTGAGGAGAGATATGATTCATTAGTAAA